>JAMKCH010011998.1:0-25552 GCA_023653785.1 Ophioderma brevispina | reverse complement strand
CCAGAGCGGTAGTTCATTCAAACACTGGGGTCCACTGTGCCACAAAGTCAAGAATTTTGGTATACTTACAGTCCTTTATGACACGAAATCCGTCCATATATGAAAACTTTGATGTCTTAGCATCCCTACTAGCTCGATTTTAAAAATACAAAAGGTGCACAGCTCATGTTTAAATCCGTGAAATGTTGACCCTAAAAAGCACCGAAAACTTGAAATTAATACCTAAACAGTCGTCTCCCACGTCCGGGTTCCCACGTTCGTAATTATTGGTAATCAGCGAAAATTAGCGTGCTCGTGCCTATTCTAAAGAAAATAAACCGGGAACAATCCAGGGGCGACTCACTGATCTCTTCACTGATCTAGTGGGGCGACTGCTATGTTTAAATTGAGTTTTTTAACGGTTAAGAAATCACCGTTTCAAAATAATCAGATTTTAACCATGAATGGAAAATTAGTCAAGGAAACAACGTGCGTATAATATAAATATAATTTAGGACTACATAAAAGGTAAAGATTTTCAACAAGTGCTGTTTTTGTACTGATTCTGAATTTGCTTATTCCGCATCGGATCCGCTGCGCACCCACCCCGGACTTTTCAATAGACTCCCGTGCGTAGCGTTGTTAGGAGGTAGGTACGGACGACGTGTAACGCTACGGAACGAGCTAGTCAGTACTTAGGGATAAAAAGTGTTCCAAAAGTTTAAGAACCACATGACATTTCTTGATCATGCTAAAAATTCCTTAAGAGGGCTAAAATGAGCATAAAAGACAGTGTTTTTATGTGTTAGGAATAGGATTTTTGTGGGATCACATGACCTTATTCAGTGAAATCTCCCAAAACTGGTGCTTTGTGGGATTGACTCAATACACCCTCTGGCATGACACATTGTGCAACTTTTTGTAAAGTTCGTGAATATTGTACCAGAAAAAGAACCCATTGGACCTTAACCGATGCAGTTGTTTGGGATATTGGATTTCCCATGTCAACGTTCCGTTCTATTTTTATTGAAATCTGGAAATTGCATTCAAATTGTGCGGGTTTCCAGACAATTCACAAATGAGCGTACACAACCGAAAGCAAGGTGTTGCTACCCAATTTAGAGCGAGTTAGGACCGGATGTGTATTTGCGGTCAGATGATAGTCATTGTATTGCACGCAACCTAACGGAGAAGTGGTTATCGCTTATCGCTTACAACAGGTTTTACAGTTTATCATAAAAAGGGAGAACAAACTATGGACGACGAAGGTGAAACTCGACAACGTTTGCACCAGGTTTGTTATTTAATAATAGTATTTGTGTAAAATAATGTATCACTACCGGTGTATTACTATACCAGAAAGAATGAGTCTCAGAGAGAAAGAGAGAGAGAGAGTGCAAAAAAAAAAAAAAAAAAGAATGCATATTATTAAAGGTGCAAATGAGATTTTGGGGCATCCGTATATTGTGTCATATAGATAATTAAGACCCCCTCCCCCAATAGATTGCCTTTTATTTTGCTACAGAAATATCTTCGACGATTTTGATTTGCTTAATTTCAATATAAAAAATTAATATTTGCTCCTATAGTAAATTAGATATTTCACAAATTTTATACAGAAAAAATTCTCAACTTAAATGTTTTGTTAAGCATTACATGAGTGCAGAAATCAGAATTTTCATATTTTTAGGGACACCTATCTCTCGTTGCACCTTTTATAGTTCGGTATGTAAGGGCGGCACTTTTGTAGCAAAACTACGATCTCAAAAATCGGCTTTTTAAGATATTTACCTTTCAAGTTCATCCGTTTGCATTAATTTTAATCTAACAAATTTAGAGCGCATCCTACCCCAAATATCTAAAAATTAATCAGAAATGTATCTCCTAAAGGTTTCATTGCAAATGTTGTTGTGGATGCACACAATTGTGTTCGTTTTAATTACGTACCTGGCAGCTTCATCACCACAAAAAAGTGATTGATCCGTTTTGTTCAAATTGAATCAATGCATTTTTGATTTCAAGGTCCATGGCCCGTTCGCTAATAGGCTCGTCCCCAGAAGCGCCAGATTTTACCGGAAGTGATCAACATTTTGGTATCAGAAGGATTCTTGGAGATTTTGGCCCGAAATCATGCTCCAGGAGCATATACTTTCAACTCGTCTCATAGGGGCGCTATTCATTATTATGTGTGCGCTTTATTCCGTTAATGTTTATATTGAAGTATTACAAAAGAACGACTTCCTGCCGGCTCGGATTGCGTGGCGTGTGTCTGTGGGCGCTCGTCTTGTTATCTAAACGTCGTGGGTTCGAATCCCACTCCAGGAACAAAATTTAGTTTATGATTTTATTTGTATTTTAGAGTTGGAGATTGGAATCATAAAAACATCAGAGTTGTGGATTGAAGTAGAAAAATATTGAATAGCTGCCTTATGAGATAATAAGACTGGTCATGGTCCTGGAGCATGATTTCGGGCCAGAATCTCCGACTAGTTTAGTGGGTAGAAGGGGGTCTCGTGCACCCCCCTGAAATCAATTTCTAATCAATGTCTCTGTATCAGAAAAAAAATGCGTAGAAAACGATTAGCTATGTTAAAAAAATAACAAATTGTCCCACGTGCCATTTTTAGGTAAATTTATGCAAATTAGGATCGCCATTACAGAAAATATAGTTTTCACCGTATCTCAACAACAAGAAACAAAAATTGTTCTTCTAGAGCCATTAAGACCGCTTGCCATGCATATTTGTATTGTTGTTTTGCTTCGGATTCAAGATGGTAGCCAACATGGCCGCCTCAAAGATCTACAAAGTATAAAAAGTGCTAAATGCCTGTTTTATTTAGTCGTATAGTCATAAAATGAGAAAATAAATTAAGGAGTATATGTCTTCGATCATTAGAAACTCATATCTGCCTGTTTTGCTTAGTGAGTATATTTAACATTCAATATGGCGGCCAATTTGTCCGCCTTCAAAATGTGTTAAAACTTAGAAATTACCTTATATTGTCTCCAAATTAGGATGAAAATGTGAATTAAAGTATGAGAAATGTGCGTTTGACCAATTAAAACCCAAAGCTGGAATTTTTGTTTGGTTAACTTATTTGAAAATGAAGATGGCGGCTAATATCACCAAGTTCAAAAATCTTGAAAGCGGCTTTATTAGCCGACATCTTGAATTTAAGAAATACTACTGGAACAAAAATAGCAGTTATGAGTTACTAATGATATTCGACCTATTTTAATTTGCACTTTATTATTCTTTCTGGGTGTTATGTCTAGATATATGACAAAAATAGGGTAATTTTTTAAGGTTTAAATTCTTTGAATGTGGCCATATTGACCGCCATCTTAAATTTTAACAAACAGAATTGCCAGCTGTGTGTTTATACTGGTCAAACGCATATATCTCATACTTTAATTCACATTTTCATCCTAATTTGGGGACAATATAAGGTAATTTCTAAGTTTTAACACATTTTGAAGGCGGACAAATTGGCCGCCATATTGAATGTTAATTATACTCACTAAGCAAAACAGGCAGATATGAGTTTCAAATGGTCAAGGACATATATTCCTTAATTTATTTTCTCATTTTATGACTATACGACTAAATAATACAGGCATTTAGCACTTTTATACTTTGTAGATCTTTGAGGCGGCCATGTTGGCTGCCATCTTGGATCCGAAGCAAAACAACAATACAAATATGCATGGCAAGCGGTCTTAATGGCTCTAGAAGAACACTTTTTGTTTCTTGTTGTTGAGATACGGTGAAAACTATATTTTTCTGTAATGGCGATCCAAATTTGCATAAATTTACCTAAAAATGGCACGTGGGACAATTTTTGAATTTTTTAACATAGCTAATCGTTTTCTACGCATTTTTTTCTGATATAGAGACATCGATTAGAATTTATTTCAGGGGGGTGCACGAGACCCCCTTCTACCCACTAAACCAGACGTGCTATCAGAAGAACGCTACTATTTTTCTCATTCACCCTGTGAAATCTTACTAGAGCCAAAGGGTGTGTGGTTTGGAAGTTCTGAGTGAAATGTGCCCCATTTTGGTCAACCAATATTAATTTTACACAGTACCCTATGGAGCTTACAAAATGTTTTTAGCTCTCGTATCAAAAAGGATTGAAATATCGGCGCGAAACTTTACAGATGGGGTTTTGGAGTAAAAGCCAATCTAGCAAGATGAAAACTTCATATCCTTAAATTGGGCAATCCCCCTTTAAGGACTGAACAGGCCACCTGTATCGTGATAAAAGTATTGATTCATAATTCAGATATCGTCTATTATAATGTTGTTATTCTGACCAAGCTGCATTTGGAGATGAAAAGTTAGTAAAATCAAAACTATATTAGATTATATAGGTTAGAATTCCGACTTTGGATAGAATCTATTCGTGAATTTAGTATAGCCTATTCTTAATGGTGCTTGTTCCGATCGTCTTTGAGGCCCCCTGATTTCCCCGGAAGTATTAGCGATTTTGATATCAGTTGAATGGCCGTATTTTTCTTATTGTCGTCCTGGAATTTTAGCCCTCAAATGCATTTCATTTCTAAGATATAAACAAAAAACACCGTTTTATGGTTAACATCAATATTAGACAGTATTGAATTAGGGCTTTGCAATAGCATTCATTATCGCTTGTACCATCAAAACCGCACGTTGATTCCATGGTACTTGAGGCGTATGTGCAAGTACCAGGCTCTCATGGCAAGTTAGAGAAACAATTAAGACAGAACTCGGAACATAGCACCTTTCAAACACTTGAGCTGGTTACCAATTTTCATTGGTTCTTAGCCGTGTGTGGGAAATGAGACGATATCAAACGTACAGCGAGCAACGCGTCAAAACCCGGATTACGCAGATGCCATGCTTCGCGTAACGAAGGCGCCCTAGTACACAACGGACTGATGCGATAAAAAGATGGGGAGTTAACAGATTAAATCCATAATTTACCACCATTGTTTATTTATATGAAGCACAAATAAAGTAAATTAATGGACGAGTAAGATCCTACGTCTGAAAGGCAACCAATCATCGGCAGAATTTGACTGACCAGACTACTCAACTTATATCAATTTGTGTATGTATTATTAACCATCGTCTTACCAAGGGGGGGTTTGTTCCCTAGTGAATTCGACTCCGGTGCGCTAAAATGCCAAACCACTTTCGTAAAAAGCTTTAGGTAATCGTTCTCTCAACTTTCCCGTCATTTTAGCAAAAAATGGATAGTGAAGGGTGGGGGGGGTGAGTTCCACCTAAGATATTTTAAGGTGCACTTTTGAAAATATATGCACAGTATAGCTCTCAAAACTCCATGTTTATGTGGAACTAGCCAATTGACATCATTAGAGCTGAAAACCGCTATGAAAATCCGATAGTCCTGCGTTTTTAGCGCAAAATTGGATTTTCGCTATTTTTCGGTGGAAAATGCCAATTGCCGATTCGCGGCCTTGATGTGACATCCTTGTGACGCCATACTAGGTATTGTGGTACTATTTTGGATCAATGGAAAGCAGGAGGACCATAGCTATCCAATAGGTATCAAAATCATAAGCATTGGGTGCTTATAACAAATTCTACGAGCGGGGGGTCGTAAACCGTGTTACGCAGGAAAAGAGGGTGCTGTAGATATAGAACATGACCTTGCAGTTTACATGGCAGATTCCTCACGGATTTTGTGTTATTTATTTTTTGTTATAACAAGATGTAAGTCGCTCATGTACGTCCCTGCTTGGGAGTATTCAGAGAATATTGAAGAAATCACAAAAAAGAGGAATTCAAACGATGATAAAGAGCAGCACAGAACTAGATCATTATGAAGGGAATGGGAAACTTTTTACTGCCCACTCTAGCAACTGCGCATCATAACGCAGTCTTCCCCATTTCCATGCTAAATAACTATTCTGGCCAAATAAAGATTTTCTATGGGTAAGGCACTATTTGAAACGTGCAGTGTGATTGATGAGCGAGCGCAATTCAACTAGATAGGCTCCCAACAAGGGCGACAAGAGGACGTGACTTGTGAACATGCATTAAAAGAGCAACAGTTTTTATACGCAAAATACGTGCCCGTATGAACCTAAGCACAAAAGTACGCAGCCCGAGTTAACCCGATATGCTAAGGAACATCACAAAAGTTTCAAACACACCTCCAAAGTAGCTGTCGAAAACGAAGTATGATGACAAGGCTTGTTGAGCCGGCTGTGAGAAAATGGACACCCCATTTCATGCATTTTTTTATATTAAATAAAAGCTAGGGCAAATCAATGCGCATGCTATTATATTAATAATGCCAAAAATTTCATAATTACTATTCAAAAACAATATTGCGAAAAACAAGGTAAGTCAATGAACACGCCATTCACAACGTAAAACATGCCTTCTTGGTCATTTAAAACTTGTTTGACAAGCTTGATTATGGATTTAAAACCTGAACAACCTGCGCCACTGATTGAGCACTGGTATTAATATTAATTTATTACTTTCGAAATTAATAATGGAGAAGGCTAGGGACACGGCCAACTTTAACGTAAAACCAACCAGAAATAAGCACCTATAACGGTATGTTTGATGGTTTGAAACTGGTGATTAAATGTGTGTTTATAAACAACTAATGGCGAACGGATGCCATGAGATTCCAACAGGCAAGCCACCGTTGTCCGTAGTCAAAATTCAATCTGCGTAAAACAAACCGACCGGCAAAGTGTTCATGAAATGCAACAAAAGTCTACGAACGAACGTCATTATGCACAGAATCGCTCGTGTGTTGAAATTACAAAAAAAAAAACGAACCATCGTGTCCCCTAACTTCAGGTTTTTGGCAATAAACGGGTGTATTTAGATGTCTGTCGTAATTTATTGACCGTATATCATAACATTCAATTTCAGAAGATCTATAGAGAAACAATTCATAAGTATTTTAGTTGTTAAAATAGCAAAACTGTCAATCAATAAGACGCATCAAAAATACATTTACTATTTTAACATGGTTATATTTGAGGCCAGAATGGAAGCTACTAATAGATTAGACAAAAGGCAACGTACAATAAACAGGTTACATTCCCTAAAATCCCTATGCCAATATTAGCCACTTCAAAATCCTGGGGTAACCGCATCTACTGATAAATGACAGGGCACCCAAGACTCAAAACCACCAATATTACCGCTCTTTCACTCCGCTGATTAACAATAAGTGGCTAAGATTTCCTTTTAAAACAGGACCATTTTTCCCCCTATATTCGCTAATACAATAGACATTTTTTAATATAACAGTTCCTTCAAAATACGATATTAAAATGTACTTTGTATTATAGCTTTTATCAAGAAGAGTTCTTGGAAAATGTATGTTCGTCATCATCACAATAGTCATTACTTGTAACCTTTGTAACCAAGGCACTGCAATCCCACGCTATGTGTTCTCAGTGTCCTCATCTCAACCTTTTATAATGTTTTTGCTTCTACTGCGTTACATATATCCTTAATTATATTTGTTGTTATCATGCATACGTAATTCTATAATTATTATTTGTTGTTTTCATCATGCAATAATTATTTCAATATTGTCTATTGATGCGCGATGAAAATAAAATTAGTTTGAAGGACTGATGATGATAGAGAAGAAGGACCAATCAGACCTTGACCTTGGCCACTTTACTGTTGAAAATGAACATATAGCAACACACGGGACCCGCGATATCGAGGGACAAAAGACTCCGAGAAGGGAGTTTGTTATAAAGTGCCAAATTTAGGGATAAAATATGGCCATGTCAAAGAACTAACTCGTACGTATCATGTATCTGAATAAAACATATGAACGTGTGACAATAGCTTCATTCAGACACATTGCAGGACAAACATTGTTACCCAGTAGTTGATTTAAAAGGGTGCTATAGTCCTGAAACATTTGACTAAGATGGGCCACTCAAGTCAAAATCTAAGTACTGGCAATCAAATCACATAGCTGAATCGCACAGTATACCTAACTCATTCAAGCACGCCCCGCTTCCATCTATGAGACTTAACAAACACCCCGAAACAATAGCCTATTTGAAGGGCCGATGTTTTAGTGAGTTTAATTAATATTGTTAACGAGGAAAAAACTACCATCACTGCTAGTTATTATGATGTAACAAAGCCAGGATAAATGACCAAACTGATTTTGGGGCCAAAACAGTACCAATAGGGCCTATTGGAAGGGCCGATTGGATGTGATGTAAATATCATGGTAACGAGCAAATACACAAATGCTTAGTCATTATGATGTATCAAAAGCCCAGGATTAATGAACCCAATTTGAAATTTCGAAGCAACAGTAAACAAAAGCCTACTGAAGGGCAGGCTGTTTAGTGATGTACTTAATCATGTGAACGAGCGAAACCACAAATGCATAGTCATTATGATGTATCAAAGCCAGGATATTGGAACAAATTGATTTTTTCTGGGAAACCAGATTGACCTGGAGAAATACACATACAGTGTTGTAGCATTTTTAACATGAGGTAACGGCAAAACTCCTTAGTGACTGAATGAAGGATATAAACTCCAAAGCCCTGTTATTACACAAATGTATATTGACCACCACCTTCATTTCTTGCTAGTTAATGCATTTGCTCTGTGATGCAAAGATTGACTTGAAGGAATAAAAGGATATGAAGAAGAAAAGAAACAACATTTAAAGGTCAATTGAAAAATTTTATATGCGAACCACAACTAAATTCTATCAAGTCAGTGGGACCCGAATTCGAATATAGAAACCACCCAAAAAAAAACTAGGCGTCATAGGCCAGGACTAGTTCGTAATGCCAACCACCTAAATATACGAGCAAAACAGACGCATTCTTTATATCGGAATGACGTTTTAAGTTATGGAACGCTCTATTTAAGTGAGTACGCCCAATTTAAAATGTTCATCACGGAGAAGTCCCTTTTATAATTAGGATTTTAGGATTAATGTACCAAGGGAGTGGATTTTTGTACTTATAAACCACTTCACAAAAGTTATGATGTAATGATGCTACCATAAGCCGTTAAGACTTGGATTTGAGTGGGGAGATACGGCTCTCGACACGCCTCGGAATGGTAGGGTAAGGGTTAAATCAGCAAAAACAAGGAAGGTGATAATCTTATAGTTCTTGTACTGTTTAACATGTCTTAAAGTATATGGGTCTATCTCAATATTCAAAACCAACGCCGAAACCGGATAGAGTTTCGCTAAAGTCATCAAGAGGAAGAACATTCGCCGTCAAAGGAGCCGTCCTAACGCTAATTTGGCACTAGGGAGGACGATAACACAATTCGGGATGAAGACCCGGTAGCAAGGGATGTCGCGAGCTCCATCACCAGATTCCCGGGGGTGCATACCTCACCATGTATCCGCGGGCCGGACAGAGCCCAACGATTGCCACGTTCCAGGTGGACCGTTCACTGTCATTAGTGTCGTACCGGCAAACAGACAACGTCTGAGGCCCCTCATAAAACTCGAGATTAAAACCAAGATCAACACTCCCGGAAATTAGAGATAGATGATGCATGCTGTAAATTTTTATCGAGGAATGGCAATCAATGGGTAGAGTATACAAGTAGACAATCAACAAACCTGTTGAATGTTGGTCCGGCCCGATCGAACATAGATAGTACACTGTTTTTTCGCTTTTAGTTAATATACCTAATAGAAACTTGCTTTTCCTCGTTAGGACTAATCAAAGTTCAGATTACTCTTACATCAAGGCTCCGATAGATCCATGCAAGAAGCATTTTTATAGGTTGGTGTAGATCATGTCAGAAAATAACAACACGACCTTCTTGGTGGCGGCGATATGAAAAGCGAGTGACCACATACAATGGGTCAAGGGAGAAGCAATAAACACGCACTGACAAATGATAGGCCGAGCGCAAACAAAAGGCAAGCGCTGTAATTGGAAACCAGGAGTGCGAGTACACAGAAGGAGTGCATTACGGTTGCCAAGCAACCAGGCGAAGGACTCCTCCTAGATAAATGCCGTTTATTTTTAGATTCGGTTGGGTGAACCTCACAAAAATAAACGGGATTAATTGATGATCTGAAATGTATTATCTATATCGCGGATTTATAAATGTGTTGACTATTACAACTATAATAACATTATTATTGCCATTGATTCCCTTTACCATTTTTATTGTTTAAAGCTGAAAGTAGTCAATATATTAAACGGCTTTGAACATAAACCCAACCTAACATAAACCCAAAATTTTTCTCTCTTAAAGCCACTACCAGCGATTTCTTCACAATGTAAACAAATCGCGCCCCTATTTGTCATCGAAGTCCATTTTTTTGCACTGTTGTATTGGAAATTGTTGCAGTAAAGACCCCTGTAAGTGGCTAAGCATAACACGCCGTATTTGTCAAGATATTATGTTTTTTATGTTTTGTTTACTAATAAAAGTTGGGATCCGACTTTTTAAGGCCCAGAAATAGTCGTAAATAGCATCTTCAAGACCGCTTGAAAATGCCTAAGTGTCTGTTTTTCTCAAAGAAAAGTACTATATAGTGTTGATATCACCTAACACTAGCAATTTAGAGACCAAATGGGCGTTTTTAATTTGGAAAAAAATGACTGATAGTGGCTTTAACAACTCTCAAAATGACCGCCGTAGCTGTTGTAACGGATCGTACCGATCGTGTTGAATAGGCGTCGAATGTGCAAGTGAAACCGGACCATGGGCATGGCGAATGACTAATAATGCGGAAAAGATTAATCCAGCATTTACCACATTTGACATGCAGTGTGTATGTTACTGGCTGCAGGGGACTGAGGCGCCCAAAAGAGAAGACGGCTGAAAATTTCGAGAATAATAAGCCTACAGTACAGTCAATATACATTACGTTTAAATTGAGAGTTTCAATTACAATATTTTTTTTTTAAATCCGACCTATCGACCTTACTTTTTCAGGAGCCTCTATAAGCAAACAATCAACTTTTGGCCTTATCTGGTTGACCCAGTTATACACAAACTAATGTGTGAAATTTCCTGGGTTAGGCATGACAGAAGCTGTCGCCAGCGAACAATAGCAGTATAGTTTCTTATTTTGAATTTTCCTGGAACTGAACAAAGTTTCTTTATCAATCAAGGAGGCATCGTTTAAAACAAGTAACAACAATAGACTTGGTGGCAATTGTATGTAAAACCAATTCAAACGCTGGATGTGGGGTTTCTAAAACATGTTACAACGTAGAATTCTGAAAGTAATAGTCTGCTGAGCAGATTTCGTGCCATTTTAAGATGTTTATATCATTTAAATTTCGTTAATTTAATGTTAACAAAGGTTAACATAAAACGTCGTTGAATTTTAAATCTAATGATTCATTGGGTGTGTTGTGTTTGTAAATGTGAAGAAATATATATATTTGTGTCTCATTGTACTCATAAGTTTAAAAAAAGTTTACTAGCACTTGTGAGGGGTTTATTTTCATAACCATTCATAATTTTACATTTAACATGATGTAATCTTCTGTCGTAACATTTGCATAGTGGATGTTTCTTTCGGAAACAACAGCATAATAAAAATAGGTGAGCGGGTAGCGTAACGGATCTCCGCTCGCTTTACGCTCGTGAAGTCCAGGGTTCGATCCTCGGGTCTGGTCGGGTCAGAGACTTTACATGTAATTGATTTCCACTCCAAGCTCGCTTGCGCAGGTTTTTCGGCTTCTTCGTCTTTCTCCTGCTGCAAAACTGGATTTCCTTCCTCTTCCTTATTTTGATTTAATGCATGCGGTGTTCGGTCATTGTTTGTTTGAATGTTGCAATTACCGCTGAATTATCTGCTGCAGGGCGCTGTGCTCTTCGTAGAACGCTATACATGGATTAAGGCTATTTATTATTATTAAACAGCTGTGAAAATGTAAGCAATTTCATTGGCTGATGCCTGCGTTCAATTCGACAATTGAACCCAGGTAGTACACGCTGCGTATTGACGTTATCTTATTTTGAAGCGCTCGCGCCATACCGCGTTTAGCTACGTTCGCGCGCGCCTGCCAACTTTGCGTCTCGTTGCGTATGATCGTTGCGTTCAACGGGTTGTTCGATTGTTGTCACTGGGTGGTGGCAGTCCTTTCTTGTTGTATTTAAGCCGTAAAATATCGCGAAATTTAGTTAAAGATGACCTGAAATGTTAAAGCTCTTTAAGAATGAGAATAAAGGTATGATTTTGGGAACCGGTACTCTCTTTACGACGAATTGAAACTGGAGACACCATTATTATTGCGTGGAAGAACTCTACGGCCTCGTTCTTCCACTTAAAATAATGGTATCGCCTTGGTTTAAATTCGTCGTAAAGAGAGTACCGGTTGCCCAAATCATACCTTTATTCTCTAAATTGAATTAATTAATGTACACATGCGTTTTTTGTTTTGTTTCAGAAACCCAAACGGCATGATAATAACCTCAATGTTTCACCCAGAAATAACCACATCAGCAGCAACCACGGAAATTATCATTCAGCAATTATGTTGATATTCCTCCTTGGCAGTGGCGGTATAGTATTGTCTTTTTCTCCTGTTTTAATTTCTCCATCAGCGTATCAAGATGACAGTTCAATGATGGGCATATATGTTACTCAGCCACTTGGTGGTTTATTTTCTACAACAATTGTCATACTTGGCCTGATCTTTATCTTTAAACGAAGCACTTGGCAAAGAAATGAAAAAGTGCAGTTTCTGAGAAAAACTTTGCATCATTTAACTTCATCGGTCACAGACAAGAGCGTTAACGGGTTACCCACCGATCATAATGCAGATTTAATACCAGCTACCAGCAGGCACACTCAACATTACCGCAATCCTCTTTTGTCACAAATTATGCTATTTGGAGTTGGTGGTAGTATCTACCTGGTCTTCGATTCCGCAAACACCATCTCTTCATCAAACGAAGATGTAAGCGTGCTTGTGACAATTAATGTTTTGCACTTAATATCACTAATTATCCAAATGGTCTTCTTTGCCATGTATGACGGAGCCATACTCCAGAACTGCGCTCTATTCCATTACGCTATTTCTTTGATGATAGCTGATAAGATATGGGCTTGGATAACATTAACCCTCAGGACCATCTTAGATATAACGCCACATCGTAATTCTAGCCACAATACAAATTCAACCCCTACAGTTGTGCACGAAGTTTTCGAATCTGTTGAGGTTTTCTTGGAGCCATTCTTTATAGAATATTTGACAATATCTGTTGTTTTACTGTTTCACCTGTGGAATTTAATGGGTAAAGAAATTGATATGAAGTCAAAGTATGAAATAGAAGGAGGCAACGAAAATCCAGATCTTGAGGAAGGTCTCCAAGATGACTTCGTCTTTGTTGAAGATTTAGACGACGAACCTTTGGTAGAGTGTGATAATAACAACGACGAAACAGAATCACTCACAGATGGTCGAAATAATGAAAGAAATACAGAAAAGATGGTAAAGAATAGACCAAGTGGAAAATTAAGTAAGATGCTTTTCATAATTTTCTTAATTCTCATAGCAATAGGTTTCTTCTTTTGTGAACAGATATTGTACGTGGGACCAATGCACTATCTGGCTGCTAATCTACAGCCGTCAACTCAGAACTACATCTATCGCGGAATTCAAGGAGTTCTTTATGGCCCACTTGCCGTCCTTTGTATTTTCGCCACTTACAAAATGTATCAGGATAACCAAATATCATCAACTGAAGTTTCTTTCACCGGCAGTGACTATCTTCTTCTTTTTGCAACTTCAGCGCACTTCATTTGGCAATTTTTCAGGATAATTGCATCAACCAGAATTCTTATGTCGTGTTCAGATGCAAGTGATGTCGATAAATTAGAGATAATGTTCCTTTTAATCTACGCCATCATAGCAAATTTTCAACTGTGGATACAAACTCAGCTGATTTTATCTGCAAATACCTTTCATCGTTTGGGGTATTCAAATTCAAAATTGACCGAATTTTGCTTGATTTACCTTGCCGCGATTAATGTATCCCAATGGTTACAAATGGCATTGGATCGAGAGAACCTCATCCATCAATCAAATAAGCTTACCCCGGCGTTGAACGAGTACTTCGGCGAAGAAACAATCCGATTTCTAGTTTATCTTCTCTATCCAGTCTTAACATTATATCGTTTTCATTCTGCTGTTATGGCATATGAAATCTTAAAATAGACCATATTCAATAGGCAGCCATGTTGGTGGACAAGATAGACACATTCCAGGACTACAATACATTCACCTGTCAATTATCCCTGTGCAATCGCTAAACATGGATCGATTGACAGCTTAATGTATTGTAGTCCTGGAATGTATCTTGTCCACCAACATGTCTGGTGGCTGACGTCATATTGAATACGGTCTATAGCTCCATGCAACTTGCTAAAACACTTTGGTAACGATCTGCTAACTTTAAATCATACCAGCTGCGTAACTAATTAGCACTCCTATAGTCCACTCAATCTATGAAAAATATTAGGTACACATGGACAAAATTGCTACAGAAGGTTTTCTTGCTGTAACTAGCAGTAAACGATCTCCTAAACAACATATCAAAAAGGTAGAAAAAGGGAAGCCTGGCAAGACATGCTAATTTGCATTTATCTTACGTGGTCGTATACGCCCATATTTCGACAAAGGTATATAGCTCACAAATGCATGGTTAGGGAGATTTTCCTTTTTTATGTTAGTATTTGAACATGTTTTGCATGTCTATGCCTGTAAGGTGTGTAGCACTTGCAACTGATATATTAAAAGTGGAAAGTGATGTTCATTATTCAAGATGGCCGCAATTTTCCTGCCAAAATTAATTTTGCATTCTAGATGATTTGTCAGACTGCAATCGGGATAGGGAGATCTTTATTTAAGAAATTATTATCAGAGAGTATTTATTCGAACACATTGGGTCAACTACTGCCGGGGGGCACTCCCCATGCGAAGTGATGGGTATATGTGCCTCAAAAATATGTGAAAAATAGGGTCCTTTCCCGGGTCCTTTCAGATAAAATGTACCAAAAAATAAGCTAAAATACTGGGTCATTCGGTACACAAGAGTTCAAATTGCCATGAAATTATAAAATTGCTGCCATGAAATTATAAAATTGTTAAAAAGTTTGAATTCGGGTGTTCAAAATCTTTTAAAAGTAATAAAATTATAAGAATTGTTAAACTTGTGATAAAAGTGGATAGCAGGACAGAACATGGGCGTCATTGAGTATGTGAACATTTTAAAAAGGGGGTCATTTGGTAATAGCCTGGGTAATAGGTAGGACAGCAGCATAAAAAGGTGGTCAAGCATTCTAGAAGTCACCAAAGTCAGCATCTCACAGACCTTGACTACGCAGCTCTAACAGGAGGTGTGATATGTGCTGCACAAGATCTACTACAAAGCATCATTTGAGAATGCTGCAGATAAAGTCAGCCTACATCTATATGCCAAAGAGACGGAATGGAATACATGACCGTCAATGAGGAAGAGAATCATCAACCTATCTGCACTACACACGGTACCCAATTAAAAAAGGTTAGACCTCAAGTACCTCGGGTCGTACATTGGACAGCAAGAAAGACTCAAGAGTTATAGGGGGTGGCTGATCGCTAATAGCATCGTCCCTATACTCCAAGATTTTACCGGAAGTGGTAAACATTTTGATTTTTGAAGAAAGCTACCATTTTTCTCATTTACCCTGTGAAATCTTAGGGCTAAAGGATATTTGGTTTGGAAGTTATGAGCGAAAAAATGTACCACATTTGGTGGACCGATATTAATTTTACACATATAGGGCTAAGAAAATCATGTTTTTAGCTCTCACATGGAAACGGGTTGAAATATCAGCGCAAAACTCTACAGATGGTATTTAGGGGTGAAGACCATTCTATCAAGATGAAAACTTTATTTACTTAAATCGGGTCGTCCCCTTGTAATATATTGTATAATAACTAAAATATAGGCAAAAATGGCACATACGTTTTATGCAAATTGGCATGTCTTGCCATGCTTCCTTTTTTTCTACCTTTTTGATATGTTGTTCGGGAGGGTTTGTACAACAAGTTACAGCAAGAAAACCTTCTGTAGCAATTTTGTCCAGGTCATACCGTAGATTGCGTGGACTACTACGTGACAAGCTGCTGAGGACGATGGTGATACTACAGATTACAGCTATCTTTTGCCATGTTTGCGGAAGCGACAGTCAGCTACGCTAACACAGTCAACACATATCGTTTGCTATTAGTATTGCCATTAGTATTATGGCATTTGGCGACTTATATTTCACGGAATAATTAATACATAGGTTGACACAATTAAGCGTTCAGTGGGTGAGAGGTTTGATTTTGTAATATGTATGATGATTTGAATTAGAACAAACCCGCCACAAAGTGATATCCAACTGCTTTATCAAAGAAAAAGGCGCGATGTTTCTTGTCGTATAGAGTGCAAGTAATACAGTCAAACGGTCTATTGTATCTATGGGTCCTTTTGCTATAATCTTAAATAGTACGGTATTCAGATATTTTGCAAGAAATAAGAAATTATACATGCTAGAAATCATGACGTCATTTGAACTTCTGACCATCTTTGAACTTTGATTTGAAAGCCCGCTCGGTAAATTAGGCAAAGGCACACCAAGAAATAATATTATCATATCATACCAGCATTAGCATAGTGAAATGTGTACAGATGTAGCAATAGGAACAAAAAAGGAAGCACGTTTTAGGAGTTGTACAGTCCCATAAATAATATAAACCTTTTATTACCGATTTACTTTGACACCGAAAAATATTATGACAGACCAATGTGTTCTGAGCGTGTTGGTACCTCGGACAAATTAAAAATGCGTCCTCTATCAACCGTCATTAAATTAAGTTGTGCGTCCTTTGTTGATAGGATTGCGTATAGTGATCCACCATGTATGTGCGGGTTTTTTTCCCCGAAATTATATATAATTATTAAAGGGCCATGGCCAGATCGCTAGTAGCCTCGTCCCCAGAACCCCAGATTTTACCGGAAGTGGTCGAAATTTTGGTATCATAAGAAAGCTACTATTTTTCTCATTTACCCTGTGAAATCATAGGGTTAAAGGATGTTTGGCTTGGAAGTTATGATGTGAAAATGTGCCCCATTTACACACTCTATGGGGTTTACCAAATCACGTTTTTAGCTCTCACATTAAAACGGATTGAAATATCGTGGCAAAACTTTACAGATGGGGTTATGGGGTGAAGGCCATTCTATCAAGATGAAAAATTCATACACGTAAATCGGTCCATCCCCCTTTAAAAAAGATGGAATTATCAATTCGAACCTTGTCCGTTTTTCCCTTTGATTACCCTTTTTTGTATAAATGATAAGCCTTGTGATTGACAGGTTTTAAACTGAAGTGAGAGCAATAGGGGTGTTATTCAATTCAGTCATGTGTGCGCTAACAGAAATGTTCGTTCCCAGCACACGTTTTGTTTTCGAGTCTTAAACTGAGCTTGTATTTAGGAAGTGCAACTAACAAAACATCATGCAAGGCCTATAGAGGACGCACTTCTACGCTGTCAAACACACACACGCATTTGCGCGCACACACATGCACAAACGCAAAAGCGAAAACGAACGCTGCTGCCACACAGCGCACAAATATGTGTATTAGCTCTGCATTCAGTCCGTCGTGTGTATATAAGCTGCAAGGGAAATCCCCTTTGAAGGCACTAGGATTCATGAATTTATGTTTGAACACAAAGGCGCTTGGTGCCATGAACTATGTTTCAACAAAATACATTCCAAGCATGTGTATGTCGCACATTTGACAAACCTGGGTAAATTTGAAATAGCAAATAATGTGATAGGTAAATATTAGAATAAATATTAGAATTGCGATAATGCTACCACAATGCCTCCGCAAAAACTTACAAACGATATACATCTGGCACAAAAAGTATCTCGGCATGTTTTTCGATCGGTATTGTGTCAAAGTCAGACAATTTTGAAAGTTTTCGAAATATACATTTTATTATCTTGGTCTTGCTCTTTCATTTAATACCTGGCTTGTAAAAAAGCGTGCAGAAATGGCCGAGATAGAACGCCTGAAAGACGCAAACCCCCAAAACCAAAAGTTGCAGTTTTTTTATTTTTCAATGGGCATTGCAGTGTACTGGGACACGAACACATGTACCACAATCAATATTGCAAGTAGGTTTTCTCGCTCATTCAGTCGGAAAACCTCTTTGTGTAAAATCAATACACACGTATTATTGCGTTGTACCACACAGTCACCATTGAAAAATCCAAAAACTGCAACTTTTGGTTGGGGGTTTGCGTCTTTCGGGCGCTTTCTCTCAGCCATTTTTGCACGTTTTTTTACAAGTGAGGTGTTAAATGAAAGACCAAGACCTAGGCAACAAAATGTACATTTCGAAAACTTTCAAAATGGTCTGACTTTGACACAATACTGATCGAAAAACATGCTGAGATACTTTTTGTGCCAGATGTATAACGTGTTTTGTATTCTACTATTGTTACAGAAATAGCCTGAGCGGAACCTTAGTTTACATTAATCGAAACTGAATACTATGTCTAACGTTTCCAAGTTCAATCAATCATAACAAATCGTGCGAAGAATGGAAATAGGGAAGTCAGCAAGCGTTCGTTCTGTTCAACTTTTGTTATTTCTGTAATGAATTTGGGAAAGCACCAAAGCAAATAAACAGTAAATGAAAGTTACTGAATTTTATGAACTGGGAAAATATAGCTCCCAAACGTCTGGGTATGATTTAACAGGTATAAACAGTAGCGCTACCTGAGCATCTATCTTTAAGAGTGCATTTAACCCTTAACACTTAAGTGACCAAGGGGGGTTCCTAGGGACCCCCAAAATTTGGTTTTGCGCTGGCCGCTTTACGCGTGGGATTTTGCGACCGCGAAAATTTTTGTAATTGTCTGACTTTTAAATGCGCTTCTTTTCATACCAAAATAATTAAAATTGGCCAAGCCGTTAATGAGATAATTAGTGGGGGTCCCATTGACCCCCCCCCCCCTTGGGCACTAACGGAAGTCATTTGAGAATATTTTTAAAAATAAGAATAAGAAACCGAGAACCAAAGCAAATTTTTTTTTTTTGCTGATATAAGTTCACACATACATGTAAGTAAACCAATTATTAGTAACATTAAAAATAATTAACCCTTTATGTGCTGAAAACAAACAATTTCATCATGTACGTTGCCAAACCGTTACTGTACAAACTCTATGGGAAAATGACGTGTATTTTGCAACACCCGTAAAAAATAACAGGATTCCCTAAAAACTGCTGGTTTTGTGTTAAATATAAGTAATTTGGGTCTTCTAGAATAGATATCAACATAAAATAAGTTTTCAAAATGTTGATGTAAGCGCAAGCTCATTTGAATTTTCCGTCTTTTTGCCCAATTTTCGCGTGTTTTGAAAACAATGTTTTGCCCCTAATTTGCAGCCAAAATAACAAATCTCATTTTTTATTGCTGATTTGGAGTTGTCTTGTGATCCTTCACATGTGGTATAAATTTCGTGCAAAAATTCCCTCGGGAAAGTGGTTTCCTTAGTGTGGGGTCCCATGGAACCCCCCACCCCCCCTCCCCCCTTGGGCACCAACGGGAGTGAAAACCCCTAGGTCACTTAAGTGTTAACCCAGGCCTCGTCTTACCAAGCCTTTTTTGTAACACGGTTTACCAAGAGGGGGGTTACCACCCCTCGAGAATTCGTTATAAAGCAGGGGTTTACCACCCCTCGAGAATTCATTATAAAGCAGGGGTTTACCGTCCCTCGAGAATTCATTATAAAGCAGGGGTTTACCACCCCTCGAGAATTCATTATAAAGCAGGGGTTTACCACCCCTCGAGAATTCATTATAAAGCAGGGGTTTACCACCCCTCGATAATTCATTATAAAGTAGGGGTTTACCACCCCTCGAGTGGTAAATAAGAGGCTACATTAATAAGAGGCTACCAACATCCATGTAATTTGTAGGCCAAATTTAAGTTTGCCGTAACTTTAATCAACAAATATGTTTATTACATGAATATCATAGACTCGTGCTCATTGATATTAAACCACAAGGTCACAGTCGAGTGTCTACAAAACGGGGACGAAAAACGGGGACAAAAAACAACACACCGATGATGGATCCATCATCAGTGTGTTGTTTTTCGTCACCGTTTTCTAGATCACCTCGGGGTAATCTAGAAAACAGGTACGAAAAACGGGGCCCGACCAATTTTATTCATTTAACGCATTTTAGGTCTTTTAGCCACACTTAGTCATATTCATCTTAGAACAAGCATCCATTTGATTGCATTTCATTCTTTTTTTCGGAGTAAACTAACCCTTCCATAGCAAATTCAAGCACTAACACGCACGGAAAACTGTGTCCCCGTTGGATAACATTTCATTCTTTCTGGGAGTAAAATAACTTATGCATATGTAAATTTCCCTTTAATTCGAATGTAACCGCTAACACCAAAAAACGGGACCGGACCAATTTTATTCATTGATCGCATTCCACACTAAAAACGCCAAGTCAACTTTGACCCCGTTGTTGAAAATATTTTTAGGGTGCACGAACCCTTAGCCACACTTAGTAATTTTAATCTTAGTTCAAGCATCAATTGGATTACATTTCATTTTTGTTTGAACTAAAATAACCTTTCGATAACAAATGCAAGCACTAACACGCACGGAAAATTGTGTACCCGTTTCTGGCCTGGTTTTTTATATCACCCCGGAGTAATCATTTGTTTGATTTTTGAAAATATTCTCAGCCAACTTCCGTCTGTGCCCAAGGGAGGGGGGTCCATGTGACCCCCACTAATGAATAAATCGGCAAGGCCGCTAATGAGTTATTTTTTAATGAAAAGAAGCGCATTGAAAAGTCAGGCAAGAATGTAACCGCTAACACCGAAAAACGGGACCGGACCAATTTTATTCATTTATCGCATTCCACACTAAAAACGCGAAGTCAACTTTTACCCCCGTTGTTGAAAATATTTTTAGGGTGCACAAACTTTTAGCCACACTTAGTAATTTTAATCTTAGTTCAGCATCAATTGGATTACATTTCATTTTTGTTTGAACTAAAATAACCTTTCGATAACAAATGCAAGCACTAACACGCACGGAAAATTGTGTACCCGTTTCTGGCCTGGTTTTTTATATCACCCCGGAGTAATCATTTGTTTGATTTTTGAAAATATTCTCAGCCAACTTCCGTCTGTGCCCAAGGGAGGGGGGTCCATGTGACCCCCACTAATGAATAAATCGGCAAGGCCGCTAATGAGTTATTTTTTAATGAAAAGAAGCGCATTGAAAAGTCAGGCAAGAATGTAACCGCTAACACCGAAAAACGGGACCGGACCATTTTATTCATTTATCGCATTCCACACTAAAAACGCGAAGTCAACTTTTACCCCCGTTGTTGAAAATATTTTTAGGGTGCACAAACTTTTAGCCACACTTAGTAATTTTAATCTTAGTTCAAGCATCAGTTGGATTACATTTCATTTTTTCGGACTAAAATAACCTTTCCATAGCAAATGCAAGCACTAACACGCACGGAAAATTGTGTACCCGTTTCTGGCCTCGTTTTCTATATCACCCCGGAGTAATCTAGAAAACGGGGACGAAAAACGGGGCCCGACTAATGTTATTCATTTATCGCATGGAGATATAAACGGTCCCGAAAAAAATAAGTCCCCCTCTGGGATGACCAGACTTGTCATGAAAAAAAAAACTCACTTTGATGGGTATATTTCTTCGCATCAAGTAATTTATTGTTTACAGGAAACATTTTCCCATTTAATACAGTTCATCATTTGTTGAAAGGTAATGCCTTTTTCTAACACCAAGCATTTGTGTAAAAATGATGTTTTCAAAACAGACCAAACAAGTTGCACTTTTCAACTTTCTAAAGTGCCAACATGTTTAAAAAAGTCCATTACTTTAAGTCTGCTTCAGTTTAGTTGAGCGCATGTTTCAAACTGTTTCATTTAACATAACGATTCATTTCCCTTCTTTGTCGATGACCATCATTCAACTTCACCATTTTTCTTGGTTCTTGCATGTAGGCCAGACTCATTGAGTCATTTCCTAACTGTCTGGAGACACATTGCGTTTCTCGGTTGCCTCGTCTTCTGTGTACACGCCCTCTAATTTGACGAGTTGAAAAGAAGAATAGTGAGACGAGTCATTTTTTTTATTTTTTTTATTTTTTTTATTTTTTTTATTTTTTTTATGCAAAATGTTATTCCTTATTTTAAATTACTAACCTGTAATCTTGCGCCGGGTATCTGCCATGTTAATGATGGACATGTCCTGCCGTACTTTTGTACAGCGGGGTCTCCCATGACGAGGCAAATCTTTGACCTCACCAGCTGCATTCTCCTTGCAATCTCTTTTACAAGAACCCCTTCTTCCAGAAATGCAGTTCATCTCGCTCGTTCTAACTCAGTTTAACAACCCATTACAAGAGAAACCACATTGCCAAATGTGTCATGAAAGATTCTTGCAACATTTGCCATTCATCATCATGAATCAGTTCATTCCTAAAGCATCATTTAATTTAGCTTCTCTTTTCATGACCCACACCTGAATCAATTCATAAAGCATTATTCTTTTCTTTTCCTGAACATAACCTGTATCACTTCTTGCCCTCATCATTACGAAAAGCATTATGTAATCATCGGGATTACAAGGCTGAATAATTGGCAGTGCTTTCAAATTGTTTATGCATTAAGGACCACATTAAAGGGTTCCATTTCACATTATGTTGCAATAAGTTGCCAACAAGTTTTTTTGGCCTGTTTTGAAAAACATCATTTTTACACAAATGCTTGTTGTTAGAAAAAGGCATTACCTTTCAACAAATGATGAACTGTATTACATGGGAAATGTTTCCTGTAAACAATAAATTATTTGATGGGAAGAACTACACCCATCAAAGTGAGTTTTGTCATGACAAAGTCTGGTCATCAAGAGGGGGACTTATTTTTTGGGGACCGTTTATTACAGTAAGGGTTTAGCAACGTCCACGATGAAATTGTTGTTCGCACTTAAAGTGTTAATTATTTTTAATGCTACTGCAATTTTGTACTAAATGTATGTGTGCACATATATCAGCATTTTGTTTGATTTTTGAAAATATTTTCAGCCAACTTCCGTCATTGCCCAAGGGGGGGGGGGAGGGGGTTCCATGTGACCCACTAATAAATAAAATCGGAAAAGCCGTTAATGAGTTATTTTTAATGAAAAAAAAACTCATTTAAAAGTCAGGCAAAAATCGACAAAAAAATCGCACGCGTAAAGCGGCCAGCGCGAAAACAATCTTGGGGATCCATACGACCACCCCCCCCCCCCTTTGGTCACTTAAGCCTTAATTTGGATTGTTCCTGTCTTGCCTTAACGGTTTGGATATGCACCATCCTGGGGTAGGGTGTATCACTTTCGTTCCCTCTCAAACAAATGTAAATTTAGAAATTGTTTTGATTTTTATGCCAATAAAGATCATTCATAACTTAATACTATTTGTAAGATACTGGGTCATAATCATGTCGTCTTTTAATATGGTTACTGTTGCTGATAATTCTTCTAGTATATTCACTTTTATATTATCATAAACCTTTTTATGTGTGTTCGAACATGTTACCTGTATGTGGGATTCACAATAGGGATGAGTGTCAAAATTTCAAAATTGGTCACTAAAAGCTGATACTATTTGCATTTAGTCATATCAAATGCTAGATCATAGCGGAAGTGACTTCCTCTTTAGCTCGGTGGAACTCGCTTGAGGAGGCATGGGTGATGTGACGTGTGAGCTCTTAGAGTAAATGCTGTCAAGCGCCCCCTATCTCTAGGCCATGCCCAGCGAGTCTGAACGTGGGGTTTCACTTCCGTCGAAGGTCAGAGATCATTGAAAGTTTGTTGATAGAGACGCTTTTTGCAATAATTAAGATTTGAAGTTGAAACTATGCGATGTTTGTGAGCTAATTCCATTAGTTTGAGTAATTCAAAACCTCATTTTGCCACACTCCTCCTCTTGTACTTGACACAGACAGCCCTACTCACTCACTCACTCACTCACTCACTCACTCACTCACTCACTCATTCGCGTCACTCACTCATTCATTCACCTCACTCACTCACTCATTCGCGTCACTCACTCATTCATTCACCTCACTCACTCACTCACTCACTCATTTATTATTCTCCTTTTCCCTTTGATTATCCTGCTTTGTTGATTCTCTCTCTCTCTCATATCACCCCTCCCCCTTTCTTCATCCTTTCCCTTTCCGCTTCGCATCAATTTACTTATTATTTATTTTATTTATTTCACAATATTTTAGCAGGGTAACCTACTCAACAAGCGTTATTTTTCATTAGGGCCGTGCACATGTATCAACAATATTATCTACATGGTAATCAATCGGATAAATCCAAATCATTCATAAAAGTACATATAATATATAAATATATAGCACAATTAAAATTAAAAGAATTACAAATTTTTTATTTTTTGTTAATCAAAAAATATGATTTGAGTTTGCAGAGCACGATGAAGCTACACTAAACAAATTTGAACAACTCTCAATTCTTTTAAATTCTGTTAAAAGACGTAAAAGTATTTGCTATTCCTAATATTTATAGATAAAACATTCCATAGCACAGAACCCTTGTAGTGAAATGTATTTTTTTTAGACCAGCAGTTGTGAATATCTTGAATATAGAGATCGCCAGCTTTACTATGCCCCGTACTATGAGAGTGCACATCTTTACCATGTAAACATCTGGCAAGGTAGAAGGTGGCCAGACCATTAATAACTTTGTACATCATGCACCCAGTAACATATGAAATACGACTACGAATATCTATAAAACCAAGAGATTTCAACATGTCATTAATGTGTGTACGAAATGGGGCACTTAAAATTATGCGCATGGCAGTATTTTGGAGTTTCTGAAGTTTGTTCAAATTTAACTCCCGGCAATTACTCCAAACAAGAAGTCCATAATCCAAATGAGGTAAAAAGCAGAACCCGGTTTATAAATTGTAATAAGTGAATTATGTGGCACAAACGGTTTTATCCTTCTTAAAATACCCAGACAATTGCACTTTTACGACAAATCTATCTAAATGATCATCCCTTTTCAAGTTTGCATAATGGTAATGCCAAGATATTTAAACGAATTAACCATGTCATTGCATAGCGCTTTGCATGACAATACTTACATTATTGATTTTACCTGTTTTGGTAGGAGTACAAGTAAACATTAAAACTTTGTCTTGCTCATATTCCACTTTCATTCATTATGTTATCATGCAGCCATTTGCTAAAGAAGCAGATCATCATTTAATAAACATTTTTCAATAATATTAACATTTTCATGACAATAATAAATCAATGTATCGATCGGCATACATATCAACAGTAGAATTTAGAATGTTGCTTGGCATATCATTAATAAATAAAAGGAATCAAAGAGGACCAAAGTATTGAACCTTGTGGAACACCTGCCAAAATGGTATTAAACGTGTTGAAATAGAACCATTAATAT
>JAMKCH010011997.1:0-25488 GCA_023653785.1 Ophioderma brevispina | reverse complement strand
GAGGATCCCAATAGAGCAGCTTTGATAGTAATTGATTTAAATTGATGGAATTTCTACCTACATGTAACAATTGAAGTTTGAGAACAAAATATTGGATTAATTTAGAAGTCTTTCTTTGCCTGTACATAGCCCTACCATCCACTACTAAACTAGCCCGCCAGAAGTTTCTAGTTGTCATATTAGTCTCCATTTTGTGATTAAAAATATTATTTTATTTTATTTCTCAATTTTACTTGAGAAAAGATTTCTCACGGGAAAAGTACTTTATTACTAGGAAAGAGAAAGTGGAATTCCCCTAGTGCTATATTGGGATCGGGCCAGATGTTGTTTACAAGATAGAGATAGTGCAAGAGATGAACAGAATTCCCCAAAATGCTAAATTTAGAAAATGCGCCAAGTTGTTTATGCTTTGAGATCATTCTAGATTGCAAAAATAGGTAGTTTCCTCATGGTGTCATAATAATGTAAGATGACGCAATGCAGATGTGAGATCTAATTTATGTGAGATCCAATTGGACAGTGCAAGGTTATGTTTATGCATGACGATGATGATGTAATGATTGTTTTTAGATGGGAAAACCAATTGTGAAATATAAGGAGAGATTGCTGGAAAGCAACTTTGCCAGCAGCCAGTGATAGCCAGTATCTAGAAGTTATAGCTAGTTTTGATCTGCAATAATGGTAGATCTGTTCAGTATATAGTGCAGGATGTATATATTTTGATGCCACCGGAGCTTGAAAGCTTAACTGTCTGTTGTCATTTTCGAAGCCAAAAGAGCTGACTTTCGAGAATCAAAAAGTCCTAAATGTTTACATTTTCAACAAAAACTTTTGGTGGCGACTCCTCGGATTATTGTGTGCTGAAGAGGAGTCGTCAGGGAGGGGAAAACCCCGTGTCTTGAATCTGGACCAAATTATCTTCGGGACGGAGACATTCCTCTGGATTATATACTATGGATGTATACTTTGCATGCTGTCATTTTGGGTCTTGCAGTGTGAATACATATCATCAGTGAACTGCAACGCTTCGTTTAACTCTGGACATTAGTGGACATGAATTAAGTAAGCTTTTAAATCTGATTAAATTAATGAATGTATTGGATGGAATACGCAAATTCTTGAACCAATCTGAGTAAATCATATTAAAACAGTTTTTTTTTTAAAATCTGTTTTCAGATCACTTGTGCACAGGCTTATTTGTTTGGTTGTTTAAAGGGTCTCCACGAGACGGTCAAACACTATCTTAGTAATAATCTCGGTTTATAACTCGTAAGTTATTGGATTAGAAGCAGATGACTCCTCGGAACGCGTAAAGTAGTTGGCATCCTGAAAGGAGCGATTGGCGCTGGTTGCAAAGACGTTGTGGGTGAAGAATTAATTGTCCGTTATCAGTCGGAGTGTCAGATCACTGTGCTAGACAATTATTATTTCCCCTCCAGTACCGCGTCATTTTTGTCAATCACCCAACAACAACTCCTGAAGCTGTAATTGGATACGGTGAAAAAGTAACAGTTTTGAAACCATCCTTTTGTTATCATCTGGTAAAATTTACTGGCTAAAATCTCATTTGCTCCTGTTTATATTTACATACATGACCATACCTCTATAATAAATGCGGAGGGTAAGTGGGTGTTGGGGTGTGCACTTGTAGTCGACAACAGTACTTCAGATTAATAGGCAAAACATATCTACTAATTTTAATGATTAAATGATCCAGATTAGTGATTAAAAAGACAGTTCTACAATTACATCAATGTATTAGTCTGCCTTATTTGCATATGTGTGAAATATATCTGCAGTACTAAACATGTTCAGATGTTTTTATTGACCCCCCCCCCCATTCAATGTTGAATCCTGCAAATCTGGTTTTCATTGGAGAAGAATCCAACATTGATTGGTGGGGGGGAGGGGTAGGACATATATATATACAACGTTGTGAAACTTTTATAAGAACATTTAGTTCGCCAGGTATAGTCATGGGTGATTCAATTATCTTTTCCTTGAGTTGCCTAGTGCACTGATGTGATGGGATTAAAAAAACAAATTCCAACCAGCAACATTACTCTAGGCGATCTAAGTGATTGAGCTAACAAACGGGGTTGATAGAAAACTTCATTTGTAAAATACTCAAAAGCAAATCCCTATTTGATCTTTGTAATATACGTTACATTACTGTCAATAAATTATATGACTCATAAAATATTGTAATGAGACCCAAGTCCAAGCCATCTCTAACTCAGTCCAAGCCATTTCTGTTCAAGCTATTTCTGTTCAGGTACCAGGTCAAATATTATAAAAAGTGAATATTTAAGTCCAACAGAGAACTAGCAATGATATTATTATCCATAGCAATTATTTTCGTGATAATAGTGCCAATAAAAAACATCATTAACCCTTATGATGCATTTTTATGAGTTTCGTTTTACCCCGCCATTCCTTAGAGTAAATCCCTTTTTAATGAATTTCATTTTACCCCGCTTCCTAATAGTAAATCCTTTATTTTTATTTTTTTTTACTTTCTTTAATTCCAAGTGAAATTTATTTTAGCCAAAATCTTCAATACATAAATTGTAAGTAAAACTCACGTTCATTCCATAACTGGTGATTCAATTAGGGGAAGAAAGAAATGCTTAAAGTTTTCAAGAAAGGGAAGGCTTCAGGAAAAAAAAACAATCACCACCGGGGCTCGAAGTTGTTCCTCAGTATCCAGAGTCACTGTCTACCCCGCAGAACCATGTGAGAGACGACTGTTTCGTGTTTGTTTCAATCTGATTTTATTATAGAAATACATGTAGTGATTATTACCCTCTGTGACGGTATTCAATCACGTTCCCCATAGAACTGTGTGCTCTGGCAACGGTATTCAATGAATATCGTAAGAATTAGAAAGGATCAAGATTTTTTGGTTGAATACCGTGAATACCATGCGATTTGTTAACAAATCACTACCATTTGCATTGTTTCCATCATTTTCATTTATGATTACCGTGGCATACCGATTTAAATATGATTGGACTGGAATATAATAGACATGGTGTATTAAACTTTGGCATATTAATTAGGCGTACGTGAAATGATTGTTTTAACACGCAACCACGAAAAGCCATTGCGTGATCCCTATGAACATAATTTCGTGCAATATTGTACGATGAGCACAAAACAGGGTCTGTAGATTTGTTAAGATAAAATCTGTAACTTATTTTGGTAATTTTGGATGGTTTTAAGTTTCTTTCAATAAATTCAGACATTTCTGGCGCACTACCATGTTGATTTGTATTTAAAATATGGTTGAAAAAGTCACAGATACCCAAATGACATTAATTTTTATCCTAGTTTTGGTCCAATTTTTTGTAATAAAATAGCCATAATATTTGAACAAAATATAATATCCATCCATTCCTTTTTTACTATGCAGAAAATTGTACCATAATTGGTATAAGCATATAAATAAAGGAAACCCTGAGCAGAAGTTTGATACAGCTTCGCTTCTATAGCGTTGTACAAAATGTGATAATGTGCTGACAAAATGGCACAAACTGTGCGAGTAAAATAGGGTTAATTCAGTCACAGGCACTCGCGGTTATACATGTAAAATATTTAAAATTTAGCCTTTTTTGTCTACAATACTCAGAATCGCCTAAAATCACTGACATTTTAACACAGCTGTAGATTGTTGACAAATAGAGATGTTGGCATCCAAAGGGGTCAAAGGAATTCTAATGTTGGTGGGGGATGGGGAGGGAAACTTTTTTAAAATACTTACTTCGCCAGGTACAGACAAGAATTACTTATTATCTTTTGCTTGAGTAGGCCAGTGCACGGATGTGATGTGATTAAAATGTCAAATTCTAACCAGCAACAAATGTTACTCTATGAAGGCGATCTAACTAATTGAGCTATACTCGATTCATCTGATATGTGACCCCGTACCATTCTTGCGGAGGTGAAAAATTTAATGAGGCGCAGGGACTTCTGTTAATCATGTTATTGTGAGGAATGTTAAGGCCTGAAATACACTATTGTGCGTTTCCATACATGAATGAAATTGTATTTAATGGCAGGTGAGTGAGTTATATGACCGGAGTGTCCTCCAAGATAATCCGGTGTGGCACGTGCATTTGAATTCTTTCATTTTCCCTCTCCGACTTAATTGAATAGGTCCAAAACTCCAGGGGTACGAACGTATCAACGCGAATCGACTATAATAAACCTGGCCTGGCTAATAGAAAAACTTCAAATGTAAAATACTCAAAACTAAATCCTTATTTTATCTTTGTAATATATGCGTTAAATTACTCTTAAAGGAACTGGTACACTTTGACGGAGACACGTTATCCCCGAAAGAGTCATAATGAATGGAAAAAAATGAAAGAATAAAATAACATCGAACAAACAAAATCTGTACAATTACACGAATTATAAAATGCTGCGATGAGACCAAAGTCTCAGCCATCTTCTCATTGTTTGCCATGCTGTGTTTTTGTATCCATGTGGAAACGTTCAGGTACCAAGTCGAATATTTAGAAAAAAAAATGTTTTAAGTCCAACAGAGAACAAGAGATGATATTATTATTTATAGCAATTATTTTCGTGACAATATTTCCAAGAAAATAACTGTAAGCCTTATACTGCATTTAATGAGTTTTGTTTCACCCCGCTATACCTAAGAGTATATTAGAGATCGGTGCTTCAAATGAGTTTAATTTTACCACGCTATACCTAAGACTAAATCCTTTCTAAATTGGGTCTATTTTTACACAACTTAAAAACGCGTAGAAAGTAAAAAAACAATTGCTATTAATCTTCGATGTTATGACCTATTATACTCTAGACATGATAAAATTACAATCTAAAAATACCAGATTTTCAAGCCTGAGGAAAGCAATCACATTTTTGACTGGCAAATGCCCCAAATTCATGAATTTCGTATGGATTTGTATGCACGGGAAGCTAAAACATCCGACTTTAAAATGCAAAACGCGAGATAACTACAAATTAACAGCGTTTGAGTTATATATGTACAGAAAATTAATAAAACAAGGTTTAAAATGGTACGATCTAAAAATCAAACAGAACTTGCGTTCTTAAGTGGTTGCAGATTGAAGTGTAAAAAACGGCTATTTTCACCGTATTTTGCCACTGTTTCTTCGGCTAGTGAGCAAACGAGACTCAGTTTACACTATGTAGAAGTACACTTCTCGTGTTAGGTTATCTATTGTTTACAGCGTGCATTTTTCACGAATACACTAGTGCCGTGTCAAATCCTACAAGTCACAACTCCTATAAGATCTAGAAAGACCATCAATCACTTGATATCGACTTACTGTTCATTATCAATATATGGTACCAAAAAAAGTGGTGGAAGCACATAAACTCTGATTTCTCAAACATTTCTGAAGTTGTGAATTTCATTTTTATGAAGGAGATTGATTATACTCATTTGCATAAATTGTGCAAATCCCATGGCAATCCGCCCACAAAAGCCACAGATATGACGGATTAAAGACCATCTGCTTTTCACCCATTCCAATGGGACATTTGTCCGTTGTCGGGTGAGCGATTTCCGACACATTGAATGTACTCATGGCATACTATTAACTATTAACAATTGAGAAACAACAAAATTTACACGATATTAGTTTTTTAGATTGATTAAATGGTAAATAGGCATTAGAAATACTAAACACGCAATGATTAAGCCGCCTATACGCATTCTAAACAATTACGATCAACACAAATCAAAACTTTGCCTTAGGCCTATAGATGTCTATTTTGTTATCTATACCTCTGCAGTTTTCGTGATAAATAAAATTTTTGCTAAATATATAAATTTGTACTCTCAGTGCCACATGTGTTTGAAAATCATAGTCACATTTCATTTTACAAGAAAAGAAATTCAAATAGTGACATGAAAGTCCTTTGCCCGGCAGTAACCCTTTTGCCTGGCATATTTTAAACAGACTCAAATGATGACACAACAGATACGATTTTCTTGACGGTTCTCGTTTTGTGAAGGTTTTATAAATAACGCAATTGGAAGAACGTTAATTTTCATTGAACTAAGATAAGAGGATCACACCTGTCATTATTAATTTCGTTAATAATAGACTTGAATCTAAAATTTCATAAACATCCATTGCTTTCTTAAAATCTGTTCAATTTACATGGAATACCACGCCAATGAATGAGTATTGTCAGCTTAAAAGTTATTATTGTTAGATATTATGTAATCTATTTTGTTCAGATACAGCACTGTGTTAATGTAGTAGTATATCATATTCAAGTTCTGAAGTTATCATTCAGTCAATGCATACGACTGAACCACGAATCTATATCTGTTGTACCGATAATCACTAACTGTATAAATCCCATTGGAATGGACGAAAAACAGATTAATCTTTAAAGAGAGATTTCACATAACAGGTATTTCTAAAAAATGTGAAAATTCTGATTTTTGCACTAATGTAAAGCTTTCCATTCAAAATGTCCCTACCTGAAAAAGATTAAGCTGAGAAATGTTTCTTTGGTACAAAAATTGTGAAATTTCTAATTTTGTATAGGAGCAAATACAAAATTCAGCCTATGTTTTATATTGAAATATAAGCAAATCAAAATCGTCTTTTTTTCTCTCTTTTAAGACATTTCTGTAGCCAAATACAAGGCAAGAAATCTATTGAGTGTCTAATCTATATGAAATTACTATTATGACACAATATTTGGGTGCTGCAAAATCTCTCGTTCATATCTCTGGTTTGCGTGGGCAGATTGTCATGGGATTTGTACAACTTATACAAAAAAGTATAAGGCCCAAAAAACTTTGTCTCAGCTTCTTTTGGCTAAAAAAAGCTATGTGCTGTGCTTTTTTAAACAAAACAAGCTATGACCTATGCGATTTCTTTTTAAACTTTGCGCAGTGGTGTTTTTACAAATGTAAAATATGTGCCATTCCAATGTACTCCTCTTCTGTTTTCAAGGCATAAAAACAAACTTATAGTTCATATATTTCCACTTTTTCTTTCTTTTGTATGGTTCAATTAGTTCCCAAATTTTGAGGCACACTTCGAGTATTGAGTATCGCCTAAATTAAAAAAAAAAGTCCTTTAGAATGTAAAAAAATGCAAAAATCGCCGCCGCAGCATAGAGCTATGAGCTAAATCTAATTTTAAAAGCTATGCGCGAGAGAAGCTGAGACAAACTTTTTGTTGCCTAATCTTTTTATGGAAAGAATATTGCAAGGGTTCCGCGCTTCATTCCCAACCCCGCCCGACCCCCATTCCCTACCCTGGTGTATATATGACAATTCCCTACCCTGGTGTATAATATGAAGGCTATAGTGCTATACTGTAAAGTGTATTGTATCTTATCAACACGTGCTCAGTATTACTGAGTTGAACCCGATACGTACTACATGTCAAACGTAGTCTGGGTGGCGTCGTATGTTATCGTTCTGGTTCCGGTAAACCATCCTCCATTGGCATTGAAGTCCGTACATATGATAGAGAAGTTGGATATAACAATTATATCGGGACTACAGTCGCATGTTAAGTATCCTTCGATGCCCGTCAGTGTGCCCTCGTCGATTGTAGTCTGATCACAGCTACCAGCAGTACCCAAACTCCATGACGCTCTCCAAGATATGCTAATCTTCAAAAAAACAAGCAAACAAACAAAGCAAAATGCAGTAAGTTCTTTGGCAGCGAGAGATTTCAAGGCATCCCTATTTTGTTCCATATGCCGTCATTTCATATAAATTAGACACTCAATAGATTTCTTACCTTGTACTTGCTACAGAAATATCATAAATGACATTGATGTACGCGACTATCAGAGCCAAACAAACAGGATCCATATGGGGTGAATCCAATCAAATTGCAACATCTCGGAAATGAGGTGAAATATATTTTAGACAATGACATAATTAAGCAGAGAAGGAGTGAATGGAGCTCACCATGTAATCTGGTTCCCAAACCTGACGGTTCACTTAGACAGTGGCGTAACCAGCAGAGGGGCACATATATTTTCAGGGGGCAAGCATCAGGGGCGGATTTCTCAGTAGAATGGGCGCCAAATTTTAACATATTACTATAGCGTCCCCCGTGCGTAAAAGGGTCATTTTTATATTTTTAGACATCTGCAATGCTCCCGGTGCCCTTATGCGCCCCTAAATCCGCCCCTGAGCATATATTAACATTTGTTAGTATGGTATAGGCCTATGTTGTTTTCAATGCAGGGGGCAAGGGGGGGTAAGATTACACACGGGGGGATGCCCTCTGGTTACGCCACTGCACTTAGATTTCTGACAGAATTTCGAAAAGTCAATCTCTGTTCCAAAACCGACTCATTTCCGATTCCGCGGATTGATGAGAGATAATTGCATGGAAATGCCAGATTTGTTAGCAAATTTAATTTGAAGTTCCCCCTCACTGACAGTGCCAAAATAATTTCAAACTTTTGTACGCCAGGTAGCCTATATACCAATACAAAATAATGGTGTTTTTGTTTTCAAAACCTCTGCCGTAATATTTCAAAGATTAGTGAACATAGTAGTCGCAGAAAGAGAATATTGCAAGGCCTTTGTCGATGACTTCCTTGTCTACAGGCCAGACATGGTAAGGGAGCACATGAGACAACTCATCAGTGATTTAGAAAAAGCAACAACACTAATCACAAGCAGAGCTTGACTGTTGAATTGGTGAAAAAATGAATTTTGCCATGCAAGTGTCCACATACGTGGAAATGTGTAGGAGAAGGACCAAAATTAGGCCATTAGGCAATCAGCAGCCAAAAAAAAAAAAAAACGTTTGAAGCAATGAGAAATTCCCCAACACCACAGAGCAAAAAAAAGGATCTTTTGAGATCTTGTAGGTAATGGTTGGGTATAAGTACAAAAAAAATGCCTAAATTCACCTCATAAATTGCATGTCCGGACCTATCTTTGAAGAAATGTAACTTTTGTTTGGTCACAGCAAATGCCAAATGCATTTGAGACACTATGAGTTACAATATGCTCATTCACCAAGGACGCAGTTCAGTGGGTTGTTATTTGTACATACATGACATGAATGACCTTGTGTGATCTGGGTATCATTATATCGTACCCAAAAACCAGGGGATTGTATTTTCGAAATAAATGTGAATGAAAGCTTACGAACTGTGCAAGGGAATTGAGATTTTACTAGCTCATAGTGAGATAAGCAAGACTATCTTAAAGTCTGACTCGAGATTTCGAAATATTCTTTTTGTGTAAGAATGAAAAATAGTCAACTAGAAATAAGATAGATCGTAACCTACAATACACAATTCCGAAATTTGCGATGAATCGGATTTTTCGTTTGATGCAGTAAAACATTTATGTGTAGTAGTACGTCCCATAGGATATGTGTATTACAAAAATTCCGGAATCCGGAATTTTATCACAAAGTTGTTGTGATTTTCTATATGAAGAAATTCGATTTAACGCCTTAGCAATTTCACACAGTGCTTAGTATATGGACAAGCATTATGTAACATGCAAAAAACACAATTTTTTTGGAAATTGAGGCGCCCTCATCAGGAAATCTCTGACGTCTCAGGGGGGCAGGACACCAAAAGTTAATGCACTACGTTGGGAAGGGTTATTTTGCGGTGCCCGTAGAAAACATATAGGAAAATATCCGCTAAAGTGCGTTTTTTGGGGGTAGGCCCCCCATTTTTCTTTTACCACACCAGAATATCGCCCAGGGCTGAAAATTGGCACAGAGAAAGTAGAAGTCATTTAAGGGGGACTTAATTATTAGGCGCTCACCAGGTGAGCCACAATAACTAGATTTTTAGTAAAAAATGTCCAGACCTGATATTTGGAATTTCGCGCGTTTTCCAAAAATCCATCAACGCGAACAAAGCAATTAAAATTTCGCCGTTTGCCGACTCTCATCTACTCGGTTTACCAACACATCGCAGCAAATTAACCAAAGTACGGAGCAATACGGTAATTGTGTTCGTTGTTATTTCAGCTGTTTCAGAGACTGACCATTTCCCAACTCCTTGACGACCACGGTTATTTTGTGGATCAGAGTTTGCCCGGTGTTACAGTGTACGTGGGAATGGAATGTAGACTGAGAATTCAATTCAAATCAAAGGTTAACCCGATTCCCGCAATGTTTAAAACAAAATCAAGAAAAAACTTGCAAGAATTCTCGATACTTGGAAATTATAGTAAATATCGCTGACCTGGGGATTGAGGTGTGTGTGGTGGAACATTGACTGAGGGCCTATAGCCTAGACAAGGGATCCTTACGTCCTTTTTTTTGACATTGATTTTGGCCTGAATGAGGGTGATTCGTAAATGTGAAATGCAAAAGATTGGATAATGACTCGTCCTGACATTCCCGAATTTCGAGACTCCGTGTGACTGAGGCTAGCCCGAGTTGCTCACTCATGATCATCCGCTACGATATCCCATGTTTTTATTTGCGTTGTAGGGGAACACACGGGCAATGTAATTTTAATAGATGTAATTTCAATATGTGACGAAATTCCATTTCGCCCACTACATACCATCATTGTCATTGAAGTTCAATGCGTGGCAAGGGCGTGTGTGTGTTGCGTGTACCCCGGCCCAGTCCCGTGACAGTCGGCCTTAGCCATGCCATGATGGCTTTCGTATGCACGGCATGATCTGAATGTCAAATGCATCCTCCTGCCGTAAGTAGGTTTCTATAAGTGCGCCTAGCCTGGCCCTGACCATATGGTGTGGGAATTGGGCATAAAAAAAATTTGTGTTTGTCAAAGTTCTTTTAAATTTAGTAATTTAATACCCATTGTGGGCATTTAACAGAATCTGCTACACGGAGCCTTCACTGGGGCCTGTGCGGGGCTGTGTGCACGATATCAAAACCGTTCATCGGGATGTGGCACTTGTGTACAACGCATGCGCTAAAAGCTCAGGATAGATGTGTTGCGTCAGGGGGGGCAGGACACAAAGTTAATGCACTAAAGTTTGGGGAAGGGCTGATTTTGGGTGCCTGAGAAACATAAGGAAATATCCGCTAAAAGTTCGTTTTGGGGGGGTGTGACCTTTTCTTTTAAACCACCAGCGATCGGCCCAAGTTGCTGAAAATTGGCACAGAGAAAGAAGAAAGAATTTAAGGAGATATCGGCGCCTCACCAGTGTGGCACAAACTAGATTTTTAGTAAAAAAACCCTTGATAGTTTGAATTTCGCGCGTTTGCCAAAAAATCCCTCTAACTGACAAAGCAATTTAAAATTTCGCCGTGACTACTCTCCTTCTACTTCATGTTACAACACATCGCACACATTAACAAAGTACGGCAATACGTACCGTTGTTATTTCAGCTGTATCAGAGACTGTAAATTCCCAATTTGACGACCGGTTATTTTGGATAGAGTTCACTGCACGGGTTAAGTGTAGCGGGGCATGGAATGTTAGGACTGAGGAATTAAATTAAAATCAAAGGTCACCCGTTCTCCGCAATGTTTTAAAATCAAGATCAAGAAAAACTTGCAAGAATTCTCGATCTTGGAAAATGAAATATAGCTGACCGGGGGGATTTGAGTGTGTGTGTGTGGAAGCATTTACTGAGGCGAGCCTAGTACAGGGAGCCTTTTACGTGTTTTTTGACATTGATGTTTGGCCATTGAAATGAGGGTGATCGTAAATGTGAAATGCAAAGATTGATAATACAGTCTGACATGCCCGAAATTTCGTTGCTCCGTTTGTACTAGGCAGCCCGAGGGTGTTGCTCACTCATGATCATCCGCTACGATATACCATGTTATGTGCGTTGTGGAGAACACACGGGCAATTGTAATTTGTAGTAGTTTAATTTCAATAGTGACGAAATTTCCATTTCGCCACAAATACACAGCATGTCATTGAGTTGCAATGCGTGGAAAGGCGTGTGTGCTTGTGTGCGTGTACCCAGGCCCCAGTCAGGGACAGTCTGCCTTAGCCATGCCCTGAGGCGTTCGGAAACAGGGCATGATGTGACATGTACAATGCTTCTGCCTGTAATTATGTTTCATACGGTGCGCCTAGCCTTGAGCCCCTGACAATTTGGGGAATTGGCGTAATTGGGTGTTTTTTAAACTTTACAATTTAAGTAAGTGAATCACCATTTTGTGCATTCAAAAGACTATGCTCACGGAGCCTTCACGGGGCCTGTGCGGGGCTGTGTGCACGATATCAAAACCGTTCATCGGGAACCTGGCAATTGTGTACAACGCTGCGCTAAAAGCTCAGGATAGATGTGTTGGTGTTGGCCCGGTCGTCTCCGCCCGTCCGTTATAATCGAAATAACGTCCCACCCCCCCTGTTGTGGTGTTGCACGGTCGTCTCAGCCCGTTACTAATCGAAATACGTCCCACCCCCCCTGTCTGAGTCTGCCTTAACGATATGCGCCAGTTTTGATTTGCCCCAGACCTTCAAAAATAATTCTACTATTTAGAAAGAGTGTCTGCTTGTTATTGGCATATGCAAACATTTGGAAGTAATTAAGCACATCAGTGCAACCATCGGACCAACATTGAAAATAGAAATCAAAGATTTTGTAAGGTGGACATTAACTCTGCAGGAATACAGCTTGGACATAAGACATATCCACAGAAAAATAACAGAGTGGCAGAGCTGCCCAACTTGCAACACTTTATTGGGCAAGATTTAAATTATTAGATTCGAGAATAAATACATCGACACGCCAATGTTGTAGCGGTCATATCAGTTTATTGACGATACACCTCAAAATATAAATTACCAGTAATCTACTCATATAAATTTCAGTGTAACAGCACACGTTGCATTTTATTTTGAGTGAATTTTTTTTTAAATCCAACATTTGTAGACTATTTGTCCGATCGCTAATAGCCTCGTCCCCCGGGGCCCAGATTTTACAGGAAAAAAGTCGTCAAAATTTTGGAATCAGACGAAAGCTACGATTTTTATCATTCAACCCTGGAAATCTTAGGGCTTAAAAGGATATGATTGATTTGGATGTTAGGGCGAAAATATTGCCTTATTTTGTCGCCCATATTAATTTTACACAGTCCATACTCTGTGGGATTACCAAATCCCGTTTTGAGCTCTCACTTCAGAAGGGGTTGTTGAAATATCAGCGCGAGAATTTACAGATGGGGTTGGGGTGAAGGCCCATTCTATCAAGATGAAAAAGTTATGAATTAAGTCGGGTCATCCCCTACTAAGTGTCACTAATCATTTTTTTTTAAATTGAGGATAGTGTAAAGGGCCCATTCAACCTTCTAAAGTTGCTCATTGCGAAAAAATAAAAAAAATTAGCGTCATAATTAAAAAATGCTAACAAATTAAAAATGCGGTAAACAACAAAATGTGGGAAAAAAGAATTAACACAACGCAAAATGGAAATGACAAAAAAAAAAAAAAAAATAATTGTAAATGTTTTAAAAATGACAACAAACCCAAAGTATTAAAAAAATTAAAAATACAAAATTACAGAAAAATATGAAAATTAAAAAAAAAGAATAATGTATAAAAATAAAACAATGAATAAAATATTCATAAAAAAAAAAACGTCCAATTTAAAAAAAATATATTTGGCATCGTTGGGACACCGTATTTTCCAACATTAATTTTCATTGTGTAACAAGCTGATACTTCGAAAAACTTTGTTAACATATTCCACTCTAATCGTAGACGAACTCCGTGCACAAAATGGAGAATCCAGTGGAAAAAAAAAACCAACTAATATGCATTAGCGTATACGCATTTTAAGTAGTCCCGACAAACAAAATACGAAGTCAACCAATGCCGATCATAAATACGCTATGAAGGGTTGCTTAATTTGATACGAATATAAAGGGTTCTTGTTGAGCAATACAATTATTTATTTGTTTCTTTGTGAATAAACAATAACTCAAAGGAAAGGTCACGCCACTACTTATTTTTCCATCATTCTTCACGGGGGATATCTGTTTGCAGAACACGTGTGAATGTGTATAATTGACTGAAATTGTGTGTGTGTTTGTTTGTTGTGTGTGGTGTTGGTGTGTGTGTGTGTGTGTGTTCGTGTGGTGTGGGCGTGTGTGCGTGTGGTGTGTGAGGCGTTGGTGTGAGGTAATCGGGAGGGGGAAGAAGGAAGATAGAACTTTAACAAGGTGTAAGGAAGGCAGGGGAAAGAGCATTGAGGGGGGAGAGAGACACGGAACTGATGAGATTAAAGACATGAAGTAGTGAATGGGTGAGGGTGGGAATTGGAAGGGGTGGTCGAAGTAGAAAAGAAAAGAAAGGAGAGGTGGGTACGGGAGTGGGGGGTAGTATTGGGGTGGGTAGACAATAGGCGTGAGAGGTGTGAAGGGGAGGTAGGGGAAGTAACAGGAGGAGCCTAATTGACGAAATAAAAACAACGTGGCTCAATAATTGGCAAAATACGGGGATATCATGTGGCGCCTTTTCACCTGAAAGATTTATGGTATTGTGATCCCTTAAAGAGACACTGTCCCATTTTGCAAAATAGTGCGCCCTCAAATTTTTCAAAATCGATATTTTTGCCTGTTGTAAAGTTTTATATACAAAGCCTCACCCGAATGAATTAAGACCAATCAGCTTCCTTATGGGTACAAACGGAACGATTTTTGTAATTTCACGACGTCGCCGGCGACGTTAAATTCAGACGACGAACGAAATGGCCTTTTAACACAAGAACCCGCACGCCGTAATGCATGTTTCCCACGCTAATGCACACTGTTTAACCGGTCTATAACCTTTGTAGTTTTAATATCCAGTGAGTACGAGTCAAAAAATATTCAGGTAATATACACTTTGTTGATTAAAGTTATGGAAACCTTAAAAGTTGGCCTAAACAAATTCCTGGATGTCTTTATCCTCCTGCATCAATGTCCCTATCTGTTTTTTGGGGTATTTATTTTTTTAGTGTTAAATATATCTCTTTTCTTCCCATGGCCTAGACTATAATTTAGAGCAAATTGAAGAAATTTCATATTTTGTGAAAATGGGCCAGTGGCCGCTTTAAAGGTGCGACGATAGATTTCACATAACAGATGTCCACAAAAATATAAATTCTGATTTTGCAACTAATATAACACTTTTTCTACTATTCACAAATATCTCCCATGTTAAAGGAATAAGCTGAAAAAATAATTTCTTTGGTAAAAAATTGTGAAATTTCTAATTTTGGTATTGGCAGCAATACGAAATCAGCCGATGTTTTATATTGAAATTAAGGCAACTGAAAATCTCCTTTTGTTTCACTTTCAGGCGTACCCTGTAACCAAAGACAATGTAAGAAAATCTATTGGGGGGTCTTGTCTATTTGAAATCACTATACGACCCATTTATGGGTGGCCCCAAAATCTCTCGTTGCACCTCTTAAATCCCTAAATGCCCTTTTCTTAAATGTTCGTGTTCCGATCGGCTTAAGACCCCCCTGATTAACCTATAGTAATCAATTTTGATATCAGACGAAAGGCCGTATTTTTCTCATGTCATTTCTTTCTCAGATACACATCAAAGTACCGTTTTAGTGGTTAACCATCAAAATTATACGGTAGTGATAGGGCGTTTTTTGCCCTGGTTATCGCGTCGAGCATCAAACCGCAAGTTTGTTTCCCAGTAAACTTGACTGGTCAGTTGTAAATGTGTCATTCTCTCATATCAAGTAGCGACGAATCGACAAAAATCGGAACAAGCACCTTTGAGTTTCCCACTTTTCCAAAGTCACGGAGCGGACCCTTTAGCCTTGTGTAGGAAATACGTCTTAGAGATGAACGCTCTCTCTCTCTCTCTCTCTCTCTCTCGCTCTCTCTCTTCTCTTCTCTCCTCTATCCCTCTATCTCCTTCTCATTGCCCCTCCGCTACAAATTCAGAGGTTTTTTGACAAACACTAGCAAAATATTTGATTATCGTATGAAGTATTGAGATATTTTGTGTAGTATGTCTGTACGAAACATGCCATAGAGACTCATATAACGTGTAGTCATTTTCACATAGGTGTGAAGAACAATACCAAAATTATAATATAAAATAATACATTTATTATGAATATGCTATAAGTCTGTCAATATTTCCCTTATCTTCTCTCCCTCTCTCTTCATCTCTCGATTCCTCAATATCTGAGGGCCCTGTAATCTCTGGGTCCCAATTCCCCATTTCTGCAAAAACTAGTGTTAGACTTTAATGAATAGCATTCAGGTCTGAATGTGCCATTGTGTCAAATACTGCAAGATGTGGTCAAAATTTAAAAGAAAACCACAACAAGTCATCTTGGACCCACGGGATCACTGAATCCAGTAAATGGAAGTGTGTTTAGCTTAAAGGATCACTCCAGAGCCTTTCTTTTTTTCAAACTATCCCATATTCTCGAGAACTTCGGGTTTGTGGCCCAGTACTCATTCTAAAAAAATAGTGCTATGAAGTTGGCCTATTGGATCAATCTTGCCAAGAATTGGGTCCAAAATTTAAGAGAAACACAACAAGTACAGTGGGGGTCTATAAACCACGGTCACTGAATCCACGCTAAACGAACAAAGTATGCTTTAGTCTTCAAGGGCCCCCAGATGGCATTTTTCCAAAACTCTCTCGTTTTTCTCTAGAAATTTCGGGCCCCAATTTCTCATTCTAGAAAAAAACTAGTGGTATCATAAATGAATATAGCATGCCGGTCTGTTTGCCCTTGTCAAATAATGGGTCAATAGGCCCAGAAGGGATCCAAAAATTTAAGTACAGAATAAACAAAAGACACCACTGCGGGGTGCCCAAACAAGAGTCAATGAATCCAACGCCCATTATGATTGGTATCTAGGGAAACTGGTTATAAAAATGGACCATCATATACATTTAATGTGATAGGAACCTCTCTTGTATTCAGGTATCCAAATGCCTGCCAAATACAGAAGGGCCCGGAATAATAAATACCGTGTGATAGCATTGACCCTATTTATTGGTTCTCTCTTGTCTCGGCTTCTTTCCCCCTTCTTTCTCTATTATCTCTATCTCTCTCTTCTTTTTCTTTCTTCTTTCTCCTCTCTTTTTTCTCTCCAAACTATTGGGGCCTACCTTTCGGGGCCGTGGACTGTGTCACTCTGTCCCTATGTAGCATCCGACCCTGTGTCTTGTCCACAAGCTCCTACATTAGAGAACTAGGGAAAATAAAAAAAACAAAATAATTAGTGAATATTCAAGGTGCAACGAGATAGTTCAGGCATCCTTACTCTCTAAATGTTATCAAAGAGTGAAAATCATATTTCAAGGTTTAGGGTTGGTTAGGTCCGTTACGCCGTACGGAACCCTTATAAGACGTGACATGGATAGTAACTTTGTCACCTAACTACGGGCCCCTGGTCTAATACCCAGGAGCCCCTTTACAAAATATAAACAGTGTCCACTTAATAACCTCCCCAGAATCCAAGGTCCTTGAACTTCCAACAGTGTCCTTTCCCAACTACCATCCCCTTTCCAAACTGTCTCAGGACCCCTTCCATGCTGCCACAGAGCATCCTTCTCAAGTAACTAAGGTTCCACTCATCTAACACAGGTGCCCTTTCCCAACTAACCCAGGGCACTGTAATTTCCACACTACCTCCACACCTTATACCAAATACCCGAAAGTTCCCTTTTCCATCTACATCCAGACAACCCTATTGATCCTTTCTGAACTAACCCTTTCCAACTACCCCAGGGTCCACACTTAACTCAGGGTTCTCCTTTTTAACAACCCCATTTCATGCCTCTCCAGCACTGGGTTACTAATTCTTCCAGTTGAAACATAATTTAGTTCTTGAGGCCCCCTTCTGGGAAATTGTTTGCCTCAGAAGCTTAATTTGAGTCAATTTTGAGTTCTAAAGCCTGCAAATTCCCTGTAAATCCATTTTCTAAGTCCCTAATTTAAAAGACAAAATCACTTCCCAAGCCCCTAAGTTCAGAATTTGGGCCACACATATCCCTACCCAGAAAATGTTGAGTGCCCCCCACCTCACTCTCATTTTCTCACTTTCTCTGATATATTCTTTCTATTTTGTAATTCCTTACACCCCCATTGCCAATCTACATGTACATGTCATTCCAAATACCTCAAAAACACAGAATGTCAGTAAAATTGGGCCTGATTTTTCTCATTTACAAAATTTTTTGGATTATAACTACCTCTGTCCACAACAAAAGCAACCTTTTATTAAGATTTTATTTAATAGTTAGCACAGTAAATTGTCATTATAGGGACAATAAAACAGTGACCTATAAGACAGGGAGCCACTGAGCACTTAAGTGGGTGCCCGTTAAGTGACCAAGGACAATTAAAGGATTATGATGCACATATCCCACAGTCCCACAACCCAATAGGACTTAGTTGGGTTGATTGTCTGACCACATACCACTATCGGGATAATTGACACATGTATTATGGGATATTGCATTGAGAATAGATTGTTTCACATACTATTTAGAGGTCACAAATTAGGTGATGGACTATGAGATAAGACCATTTAATCAATTACTACATGTACAAGTTGTGATGTTACACTATTTATCGGCATTATTTAGGATAACTGCACATGTATTATGGGATATGGAGTTGACTTCCTTGAGTTTTTCACATTCTTCACAATGCAAGTTGGGGAAAAATCCATTCGCAAAAGATAACATTCGGGTCTGATAAAAACAACAACTTAATCTTCTCAGTAACGCATCTTAAAGTTCCATGTTATAAATCGTCCCAAGAGGCCTTCGATTTTCCAAATTTTGTACTTTTATGCACCAACTAGCTCCAACTCTCTCCAGCACCTTCATTATACATTTCCTCAATATGATTACCCCGTGTAGCTCTTTCATGGGCAAAAGGGCGTAACTCGAGGTACACCCTTGTGCCTGGAAAGCGGCATCCTGCAAAACACAATGCATTTATTTAAGCTCAACATTTAAAAAAGGACAATGTATCCCATAAGGATGGTGTTGAAGGGTGGCCCTTTCAAGCAAAAGGGTGTGCAGGGTGTAACTCCAAGTACGCCCTTTGCCATGAAAGAATGTTAGGAACATGGATATTCCGGATTGGCAGGTCTATAGATGGGGTGGGGGTTGTACTTTTCATTATGGAGTGATATTGCCTTTAACATTTGGAACGGAGCTTATACACAAAAATGTTGAAGCATTTGGGGCTGCGAGTTTGCTCCTAAGGGTAACCCACTTGTCATCGCTGTTCCTATCGACCACCTTAAACAGAACACGTTTCTTGATCATAGGGAAGATACTACTTCTTGTGTTAGATCAGACTGTGAACTGATGATATTTGCGTGACTGAATGTTGATTTCTTTCAAAAAAGAGTGTGCTTTGTTTTTTAAAATTGAAACAAATTGCAATTGGTTAATTGTAAACACATCATTGACACGCCTACTCGGGTATCAAAATCTAAATCCTCAATCCTGGTCAACAATGTCTGCAAACTACTGAAAAAATCTTCCAGTCAGGCACTATTAGCATTGGTCGAGCGATTATCAGTTCTGAATTATTGTACCGGAAAATATTCCTAGGTAGGGCAAAATAAACCGCACAATACCATAAAGTGAGTTCACTCAGAATTTTGTAGCAAGGATGCCGCTGTTGCTCTGTCAAATGAATGATTGAGTCAGGTGTTTTTGCAGCAATGTGGATAGGGCTTGGGAATTTTCAAAAATTGGATCACGGAATATTGATTCCTTGCTTCCAACCAAGAAGAGTCCGTTATGAAAAATAGAACTGAACCATGGAGATCCAGTGATATTTTCTGGAGTTTATCAAATTCAGAGATAAATTGTATATAGGTTCAAAAAAGAGCAGAAGACTAGAAGTTTACTCTGAATCTTGCTATATCAAAATAAGGTCCAAAGAGATGTTAAGAAGGCCAAAGCTAATTATTTCTCCACTAAATCGAGGAGAATAAGGCCCTCTGGCGTCACTTTAAATCTTGGGTTACAGCAAAAAGATCGTGAAAAGGCTCAGATTGTTATGAATATTGATGGTACAAGTGTTTTGACCACTGCAGGGTGGCCAACTACATCAATTTTTTTAAAAGTGTTTTTTGGTTTTTTTGTTGTTTTTTTTACACTAGTGTTGCTGATACTTGGTTAAAAAATTTGCCCATTTTCTCTCGGAAATTTTAGCACAGACTCAAAGGCCTTTAGGATGATATAAGCATGCTCCCTTATGATTCATTTAAATTGTCTTCTATTACATCAGACTGGTTTTTAAGGAGCTTGTGCAATTAATCCTAATAAAAGTACAGGCCTCGACCAAATTCCAGCAAATTTCTGAAGATGGGGAAAGATTGTTTGAAAGATCAATTAACACATATCATTAAGTGGCAATCAACACTGGATCAGTGCTGTGATTTCAAAATCCCTCGGTAACACCATTGTTTAAGGAAAAATGATAGGTCTGACGTTGGCAATTACAGGCATGTCAGTTCTCCACTGTGGTTTTCAAAATTATTGGAAAGGGCTGTCTATGTCCAGGTTGAGACTATATAAGAGAACATAACATCTGTATCGCTTCCAATCGGATTTAGAGGGTCTATTCAACTGAATCTTGCCTTATTTCATCTCTTGACTACATCATTGCCAGTTATCTGAAGGTAATTATACAGGTATGTGTGATTGACCTCCAAAACGATGTTGACACTTCCGATCATGTCTTCTGTGCAGGAGATGGAGGCTATGGAATCGCCTCTGTGGAGTGGTTTTAAATCCTATCGGAGTTGGTTAGAAAATAAATTGTTAAAGTTGTTAATTCTCCACTCAGATCCGCTCAAAATAGATTGCGGAGTTCCACAGGGGAGATCCTCGGGCTTATATTCCTGTGCTATGTGAACGACATGGCCGTCAGTGTCAAACTGCAATGTTACTCGATGCTGAGGATAGTGCCGTTGCTTGTGGCTGGTAAAGAACCTCAATACATTGCTGTAGGTTGGTCAGGATTGGCAATTCTGTAGACAATGGATGGTTGATAACAAGCTCTCTCTCCATCTCGGCAAGACTGAAGCACTTTTGTTCGGATACCAAAAGCAGGTTGAAGAACAAACACTCCATTTTCTGTTGTTGCAATGGAGAGGCCAATCAAGACTGCCAATTCAGTAAAGTATTTAGGTGTCACACTTGATGAAAACCTTTCTGGCGAATTATGCTCTATTAACAGCATCAACAAAAAGCTGGTGCTGCAAGAATTAATTCTGTACAGGCAGGGCAGTTTCTCAATGAAAAAAATCGCAAGATACGGCTCAGTTATATACATATGTATTTGATACGCTTGTTGCTGGATAGGACTATCTCAAACTCAAAAAAAGCGTTTTTGCAACAATGCGAAATAAAATGATTAGGTGTATTAGAATGGGTAATCGTCCCATATGGGCAAGCGTATTAACAAAATAGGTATGATCTCCGTTTGTGACCCGCGGTGGTCACACTAAAAGTTAAAGCAGTTTTTAATCGTGCACGGTATCGTCCTATGATGATTTGCGGCCCATTGTCCCGTATTTCCACAATCAGTGATACTATACTAGGAATAGCATTACAATTTTGTCACTCCAAGGACCAGGGGCATGCAAGGTTAATTTTGAGTTTTCAATACTTGCCATCATCACTGGACTCTGTTGCCTAACAGGACCGATTAAGCAGATTGATGATTTGAGGTGTTTATAAAAAGATAGTGTCAAAAAGCACCTTGCAAATAAGGCTAAATTATGCAAACACGTCCTTTGGTATATGGAAAACGGGTTTACAGGTAGTTTGTGCATGTGCTTATATTAACTTTTTTATTTTGATTGCTTTTTTTGGTTATGTTTGTCGGGGCATCTTTTTAATTGCAGGGTGGAATTTACAGGTGGGTGAAGGGGGAGGGTGGGTGGGGTGGTAGGTGGGGGGGGAGTTAGTGGGTGGGTGAGTTAGTGGGTGGGTTGGTGAGTGGGTTGGTGGGAGAGGAGGTAAGTGAGTGAGGAGGAGTGAGTGAGTGGTTGAGTGAGTGAGTGAGTGAGTGATTGTAGGTGAGTGAAGTGAGTGAGTGAGGCGGCGAGGCGAGCGAGCGAGCGAGCGAGGCGAGCGATGATGTGAGCGAGCGGCGGGGCGGGCGAGCGGGCGAGCGAGCGAGCGAGAAGCGAGTGAATGATGATTGGGTGAGTGAGTGAGTGAGTGCGTGAGTGAGTGAGTTGAGTGAGTGAGTGAGTGAGTAAGTGTAAGGGAGTGAGAGAGTGATTTGTTGAGAGTGAGAGTTGAGCGTGGGTGAGAGTGACAGCACTGTTGTAGTGCTGATGTGCAATGATTTTTACAATCAAGTGGTGCATAGTTTTGATGTTTTAATTATAATTTATATTTTTACATTGTTAAAATTATATATTTTTGTCTTCTGTCTGCATAAGAACCCCCCCATGAATTTAAGCCTTTTGTTTATTAAAAGGCTTTTTGGGTGTTATCCTTAGTACCCAATGTCCGGTTTGTATATCAATCCTCCATTCTTGCCGATTCAATTCTGATCTTATGATTTACAATGATTATATGTATATATTGTTTCTTTTAATGTCATGTGTGCAATATTATGTTGTATCTTTTGATGAGACTGAATAAATGAATGTAGGGCTACTAATTTAATTCCAATGCCTTTGGAAATTTACGACTTTTTTAGCGTCGGTGCAGGTGTGTACATTCATACTTTGTCATTTTCCATCCTGGTCATTTCCAAGGCATCAAGTGACCAGTTCCACCGGGTTCCAACCACCCCTGGCACTGATATTGTTGCCGGCTTCTTCGCCTGCCTTCATTCACGAAAACATGGGCTTTACGTTGGTACTTGTTGGAGTGAAAAGAGTAATCGACTATCCGTCAAAGTAAGCGCTCAAGAACAATCACTCCAGTATATTTGAAAAAAAAATAGAAAAGCGATTGACACTATTTACAACTTGGATTTCCTGAGTTGTCAAAGCTGTGGTAACACCTCAAAAGAAATTCTGTTGTTGACAAGTTCGCCAAATTCGGCAGTCTGGGTTTCCAAATGGGTACCAACCAATGGCATGCCTCTGGACTTCTTTATTGAAATTAAAAAGTGCTAATGCTAGCTAATTACTTGAAGAACCACTGTAATGTGTCCAACAAGATGAGCCGTACATAACTAAACTTCACTTGAGATGAGGTTAACAATATATGCTAATCATGCTAATATGATATTGATAATAAAAAAGTCACCAATTTTTTCAAATTTCACTGATGAGAGTCAGACAATTTGATTGCACACAAAACTATTTCGTAATCATCACTCAGACTCAGAGCAGAGTCAGACACTCAGTAGTTCTGCTAAGCATACCTCCACATTATGTCTTAACATGTTGTCAATTAACAGATGTGAGTTTATGCAAAACCACATGCCATACCTTACCCCTACCTCAACTTTGTCGATCTCAAATCCCTCTTAAAGTAAGATATATCCTGTTTTCACTATCAAACACAACTTGATATCCTTAGAATGCCGATACATGTGTGAAAACAACTTAAAAGAATAAGAATTAAAAATTTTTGAAGAAGGAAGAAAAATTACTTGCCAGCATATTTAAGCTAGCCGCATTTTAAACGCTCCCGTTTAGAAGCTTTTCCAACAGGGTCAATACTTTGGAAGGAAGGCAGGGCTTCGATTTATGAGGTAAATTATGGCGTAAACTAACCAAGGTGAACAATTTTTGAAAAGTGCTAAAAATATCGATTTTCGGCAAGGTTTTTGGCTCCCAAAAACTAAAATGCGTCCATTTTTAAGCCTATAATAAGGCTCTTGTCAATCACGTATCCAATTAGAGTAAGTAGAACCCAATGTTCATTCATAAACTAGTCTCTCACGTCTTGTCCAATTCTTGTGAAAAACTCTCAGTATGCAAGTATGAATTTCTTTGAAAAAGTTAATGTTTTGTTGATTTTTGAAACTTCTGAGCAGATGTTGCGTTTTGGGCCTTTTGTTTTGTCCTTTTGTGTTTTTTTTGGCATGAATTGGTTTGGTAGGCAAAGATTATGCTGAATTGTCGGTTGTCCTACATGGGAGATTGTTGCTGTGTGAAATCTGAAGCCATGCATTATCAATGCGGGCCTAGAGAGGCATTGCATTTGCCGCCTAGTCCTGCTAACACTTGCAGTGCCCGTAGACACACAGCTACTAAGATAGCCTATTTAGCCCATCCCCCAATGCCTCAGTATTGTGTACATTTCACAAATGATAATCCCATGCATGAATCCGGCATTGAATCCCACAAAATCCCATTTTTTAAACATAAAACTCGACCTTTTTCGACAAACCCTTTCCTGCACAACAAACACTAACACTGTTAAAAAAATTTATAATTAACGGTTTGTACTCCTTAAACTTCTTACATGCCCTAATAACTGACATATGTTTAGTACAGACAAATAGCACATTGCAATGAATTATGGGAATAGTTCAAAACCCCTCTTGCTTACTATGAAGCAAGTTATGCAACACTGTTTCTTTGCTTGGGAACGTCGCGTTGCAATGATTACAATCTTAACCTTAGCTTGTCACATATTACTGAATTTGAAATTTTTTTGCTTTTTCAATATTTTTATGGGATGAAAGTGTTAAAAACTAGTCTGGTATTATAAGTGGGGTAAATTAGGCCCCATTTTGAAGTGTCGATGGTTGAAATCGGTTTGTCTATTAGTGAGTTATATTGTTTTGTATTTAGTCATTTTTTTTTCCGTTTGAACCCTTTGACAGTACTCTGTTATCACACACAACCACAAGTCATATGTTGACAGTGTTGACAAAACACAGTAGATTGTCCGTTGGTCAAGTAAATTGCAACCACAGAGGTTGGACCAATGGACTTTTAGTTTCAGTGGTAAAATCACCACTTATTTGCAAAGAGTGATTACTACAACCAATTTTATAATTATTCTTAGACTTGCATAACGTTATTGAAGTGGAAACTACAGTTTCAGTCCGGGGTGGGGGGGGGGGGGGTCCCCACCACAAATGACCATACAGGGACTTGCCACAGACAATCGGTCCCATTTTCCAGCCTTCTGGTATATCCAATGACCCCGTTTTTTTCATGCCAATTTTGGTATAAAGCAATGGGTCTGTTTTTTTCAAAATTTTCTGAAATTTGTTTTTTGGAAATTAGCCGCATTCCTCAATCTGACAAATATTTGCTGTTCCTTGGAAGTTGAAAAAGCCAAAAAAACAGTTTCCTACAACAAAAATGTGATTTAAAAAGGTTCCCCCATTGCCCTTAAACATTTGGCCATATTTTGTGGGTTCGGGTAAGTTAACAGTACCTTAATACACTTTAATTCCCATATAGAAAGGTTACATAGATTGGCTATAGAATAGCCTATTTCACTTGAAGCAATTGTCAAGTGAAATTAATTTAAAAAAATACTAAAGCCCCATATTATGTGGTATATTTTTTTTTGGTGAGTTCACATCAATAATAATTAAATTACGTATGATAATGAAAGTAACCATTTACATTGCAATGCTTAAA
>JAMKCH010011996.1:0-81984 GCA_023653785.1 Ophioderma brevispina | reverse complement strand
AATGCAACAAACTCTTAATTATTCTTAAGAGAGACAGGGAAATTTCGATCATGATCCCAGGTTTAAAGCACGAGATCTACTGGAAGGTGGTGATGTGTTTTCATCAAACATTACCACAAAAAATTAATATGGCTGAGAAAAATCAAAATTATGCCCAAGGGGAATCATTAAAAAATCATAGCCTTATTTATGCTAGAGACATATTACGTGGGCTTGTTCCACAAGGGATAATCGGGAGACAGGTTAGGAAGATTTTTTGCAATTTTTCCAAATTACCGTAATTTGGAACTTCTAGATCTCGGCATGGTTCTAATGTCTCTGTGTTGTATTACTTTTCAGGGATTGGGGAATCCAATAAGAATAGAACATGATTATTTAGTGGCAACTATCTTGAATTCAAATGGCCGCGGAAACAAAATAAATTGCCCATATCTGAAGCAAACAGAAAACCATATAATGTATTCATGGAAGAGGGTTCCCTGCAAAATTACGAAAACGTGTGTAAAACAATGTATTGGCCAGTCTCGTGGAAAGTTAATAAATACTTCATCCTTGTCTACTGAGAAAACTACGTAGTTAAATTTACTATGGATTTTAACATGAGAAAACCTTAGCTTGCAGTTCTGTTTTATTAACATTCTCCAAATGAGCCTCTCAGTTAATATAAAGATATTTAACCATTAAAATGTTTAGTGAAACAAAAACAATATTATAATCAATGGGATGAATTTATGTATTTGCACATTGCAAAATTGTCTCTGGTATTTTGTTTCAAGATAACGATTATTGAATATATGACAATTTGTAGGTTTTTAAGATCTACAAAGGCAGCATGCAAATGTTGACAGCCCTCCAAAAATCATTGGCTTAGTTCTGTACAGGCTGTCCCAAAAAAATGTTAACAATCGGAACAGAGACATTTTGCTAAAAACTAAAGTACGCAAGGGTCATTGTTTGGTATGTTCTTAAAGCCAAGTAAATTAGTTTTATTTGCCGTTTATTTCATTTCATCTGATATGTAGAACAAAAGATATACGTTGTCAAATTGAGAGTCACAATCGGATTGTCCGATTTGTATTGTTGCATTTGATGCAGGAAACATGATTTTGCGAACGTATTCAAATTGGAAGTTATTGATTGACTATTGACAACCTACTGAAGGCATGACAACCCTTTTTAAACTTTATTTTAGTCAATAAAGTTTGTGAACCATGGTCTTTATGGCAGGGGGTAATTTGATATGGTTTTTTAAAAAATAAAATCAGGTCAATTCACCTCCATTAGACAGAACTGACCTTATCAGCTTCAAGTTCTCTCAAAATTACACAGGGCATGCTAAACCATACCAAACAAAACAAACAACCAAACATTGATGAAACGCATTTCGTATTGAATTCCAAGGAAAAAGTAGACAGGAGAAGATTTTGTAGACCCAGAATAAACAACGAGAGCAAGTAAACAAACACAAAAACAGAAACCTCTGATAATCAACCCTACGTGGACTAGTTCAAGCATAGGACTTTTGAAATAAGACATCCGTAGAAAGCCAACAGACCCATAGTGGTTCAAGAATGGTTAGAACTAAGCCAAATTCTCTGGTTAATCTCTTGGTTAGAAGAGCGTTAATCAACGATGAGCGCTTGTTAAACGCGGAGACAGGAATCTAGAAAGAAGTCTTCTTCTCCAACAAACAATAAACAGTAAATTTTATTTCTTTTCCTTTAAAATGGAAAGAATGTGCTGTGAAGTCAAATGTATTCACGTTGCGGCAAGCATTCCAATGCTTAAAGGCATATCCGGACCAAGTTGATTTGCACCTCATTTTGATGAAGCATATCCTTTGTTCTAACGTAATCGGATAAAATAAATAAATAGCAAAATTCTTATTTTATATTGGCTTGAAAGGAATCCAAACAAAGACCCATGCTACCATTTCATTTTACCAAAATGTCGTTGTTTCGAGTGTTAACATTTTTTGGGACAGCCTGTAGCTCCATTTCCACCCTGTATTCATATTTCCTTCTATCTATAGCCTGATTAGGACAGCGGAAAATCAAAACCTTTGGACAGTTTTTTTTTTCTACTTTAATTCCAGTCCAGTAAACTAGAAACGTTCTTGAGAACTACTCAGGTGCAATATAGAAAGAGACTGGTAGAAAATCCACCGTCGTGGTCCCTTTAAAGAGCATAATATATAACCGGGCTACGATCGTCACAACAGGACGGAGGACCAAAGTGAGGGGCGAAGTCCCACGAAAGATTGATACGTTAGCGGGTCTTTTCACGTTAAAATTGGATGCAATCCTCAAACAGATTACACATTATAAAAATCTGATGTTAAATTCTCTTTAATAGTCTGTCCTCTCTCTCTGTCTCTTTGAATAGTCTATTTTTACACACTAAAGAGTCCACCCCAAATCAATACACAATTTCATAATATTAAAAATAGCATTTAGAGTACTACCATTGTTTTTAAGAAGCTGAACTCAGAATAATGATTCGCGGCTGGTCCTTATCTATTTATATACTACACAGTGAGTAGTGGTATGCCCTGCTAAGGTAAAGTGTACGAATAGGATAAATGCATTTGACAATCAAAGAACCCATGACTGCTTTGACTGTTCCTTATATTGTTAATAAGCAGCAATTAAAAGGTGCATTACAAATGATTTTACGACGCCATTTGGGACGGGCCAAATGTTGTGCCAGAATGATTACCCTCAAATAAAAGCCATATGAAATTGACCTTATGTTAAAATCAAATTTCAATATGCTTATCCTTTTTGACATGGTTCTTGAATATCCAATGCCATTTTCATTTGTCCACGGGGGATGGCCCTTGAAAAAGTGTATACTCACTCAAATTTTTGTCCACCACCTGATTGGACCCGTCCCTGATCTTTTCCGTTAGTTGGGGTATATAGAGAATAAGTGTGTATTTCCTGAATTAAGGACAAGAAAGTCGGCAAATGCGTGTTTCTCAGGGGGTTTTGTTGGGCACCCGTGCTCGTTCCAGGTTACCACCACGAAATACATGGTCCCATTCGTTCCTGTACAAAATGGGCGAGAATGAAAACATCATTATTTCCTCATGGACACTCATCTCAAACTTAGCTAACATTCTTGCTTGAAGATCCTTCATACTCCTACCCAATCAAGCATGAACTTTAGGGTAGTGTATCCCCAAAATTTTCGATCTACGGAACTGGACCGTAAAGAATAGCATACACCGTGGATCCTGGAGGTCAGAGCACTTTTTGCAGTGCAGTGTTCCCTGTAAGAATGCGGTTAAAATTTGTTTGTCGGATAAAATTACATATCAATGACAACTTTTTGATGATTATTCCTACAGATGTTATACTTAATATTGTGAGATCTATGTTTGCAACCCAGGATCTTCGCAATTTTCATCATTTTTGAGGGAATTATACGTAGAGGCGAGGTCACCAAAAAAAACAACCTCAGGTCTTTGAAGCTGCGGGCTGACTTACCTGTTCTTCTCATGTTAATTACTGGTGTGAATCTCCCTATAGGAGGTTCAAACGTGACTGGCTTTACCAGGACAGATGTTCACGTGATTATATACGCCCCTAACGGGACGGCGAGTTTTGACGATTACTAGTTTTCAGTGAATATACGTGGAGCTGAGAAATAAAGAAGCGTTTTCGTATCAATGTTAAGAAACAAAAATGTGATATATTTTTTTTCATACAGTAATGCTTATTGACAGTAAAAGGATTACTACATTAAATGGAATATAGACAATTGGGTGGTGATTTTTAATGTCATTATAGTCATACGCGTAAACAGGTAAGGGAGATTATTACTCTTATTAATCCACATTCCAAATTTACTGTATGAGATGTAATCAAAAGAATAGCAAGATTATTTTGGGTGCAAAATATAAGTAAGTATAAGCAATATATTCTGGAACTTATTGTGCCAAATCTTGAAAAAAAAAATGTATATGTGTGTAAAATGGTTATGAACTCTTATGAATGAATAGGTTCTGTGGTATAAACTATAGCTGGTGGGCGATTTAAAATATTGAAAACAAGAACTGTTAGGATCAAAGACATTATACTGAAATCATTCTCCTAGGCAATATTGATCTTTGTGCTGTATGGAGTTCAAACATCCATCACATGAAATTTTTTGGATAATAATTTTGGTAGCGATTTCATTAAATGGGTTAAAACAATTACACATGGGGATATTCAAGCTGTTTGATTAGCAAAATGCATATTTCTCCATTTCTTCCAATTAGAAAGGGAGTTAGGGGCACGGCTGTCCGTATCTCCTTGGCTCGCTTTATAATTGTCAATAGAAACCTTGGCTTGTAAAATTAGGCATCTCAAATAAAATTAAAGGTACTTAAAACTTTCATTAGAAAGGTTTTCAAGAGGAAGCTCGAATTATCATTGTATGGTGCAGATAGACATTACACTATATTTGTTACTAGTATGAAAAGATATCTGAGATAAATCAGTTATATAGAGCTGTTAAAATAATGCCTTTTACGTTATTGTCAGGCTTAAAACGTAATACAAACAAAACAGAGGCATACGGATTGGTTCCAATACCCAATAGTCAAAATAATCCATACAACTTGAAATGGAAATTATTTCCCCGGAAAAGTCTTTGGCGTGAACTTTTTTAGTTCCTAAATTGCTGCACGTAATCCTGGAACAAAATGGGAGCATCAAGAATTATAAATAATCGAAATATGAAAAATTGTGGGAAACAAAGAGACCTATCAATCATAGTATAATATAATTGTACAGTGCTTGTGTCCTCATCATCAAATATCATTGTATTTGCCAGTCAGAATAGATATTCGCGGATCGATGTTTTATAAAAGACTGAATTCACATTCTTAATTGTATGGAATAGTAGTGAAAAGGTTAAGAATAAAACTATATTGGGGGGGGCAGTTATGATAAAGGAGCTCTTGAACATGTTCATCTACATCGTTTATCAATTCGTTAAAGGTGTCATTGATAAAACGTCTACACATACTTTAGAAGCTAACATGGATACATATTCGCATATGTTGAATTCATTAAACAATTTAAACTTCGGACCATATTATTGGTCAATTGTCAATAGGCAGCTAATTGACAGCCTTAAATGAGTGTGCTTAAAACAATTGGATTGAAAAAGTTCTTTATTTATCATAATTTGATTAAATATGGCTTTCATACAAAATCTGTGATTGAGGGCAAAGTTGATATCGCCCCCCCCCCACATACTAGTAAAGAAGTTATATGGACTACAACCAATGTTTTATACAATCAGGGGTAAGTATCACCTTTATTTTAAAGAAGGGATCAAAGCAGTTTCATACGATATTTTCAGTTTGTAGACGAATAATAAGTGTATCTATTATCGATGGATGATTATGTACTAGAATTAAAAAGACGGGTAGTTTCATAATAGGAATATTGGTATTTTACAATCGGCATACCAAGAGAACTGGAGAAATTACAAACAACAAACTAGTGTGAATCATCAACTTTGGTTTATACGTTCCTTCGACCATAAAAACTGACTTTCGTCATTGAGAAATGTTACAGGCGAAAACTCATTCGCAATGTTATGGTTTCAAAACATAATGTTTTAGTAGCTCTTAAGTGAACACTTTGGCGAAAAAGTTTCAAATCAATAATTTGAATGGGAATGAAATATGGACTAATAGAGTGTATGGCTATTAAAGAACAAGAAATTAAAACGTTAAATTGTTAAAATATTCAGCCAATATATATCCTACAGAATAATTTTGTTATATAATTATTGTAAAAGCAAATTCATCATTAACTGTAGTGAACATCAAAGAAAAGATGGCACTATAGAAGGCACTTTTCTTAACTGGTAAACAAGTGGAGTTTAATATTTAAAGAGTTAACACATTGTTAATAAAATTATGTAAATTGAAATAAAATAATCGATTGTTCTATTTTTGGATATTCTAAAGCGAATATCAAAAACACAATTTGGAATACTAAGGTTATAGCAATTTGCAAAATGTGTGTGAGTAAATACAAGTGTGGAAACAACCGCTAATGTCCAGAAATTTTGTTTAAACATGAACTTAAAAGGATCATAATCTAGATCTTGTCTTATTTACAGAGGTGTTTCGTTTAAAACATTTGGAAAGAAGTTTTATTGCGTGTACTCTAGAATCTATTGGTACATGTTTACGGGGAAAAAAGATTATATGATTTTTCAATGATAACGATATTATTTTACAGACACTTTTGTTTCAATGGAATTTTGATACAATAAAGAGAATTATAGCTTGATGATAAAGATAACGTGTGGCTTGGTAGATATAACATGTATATGTGCAATGAACTGAAAAGATGTGAACCTAAGTAAACAATTTGACATGGGGAGAACGATATTATAATTAATGAAAACATGGACATGCTAAGTGATAATATGTTAAGGACAGAGATGATGATACGCACGATGTTTTTATGGCATGTATATACATAACATGTCATGTTAATGGGAATGATGTTAATAGAATATGTAATTAAATGAAATAAGAGGGCAGGCGCAAGCCGGACTGAAAGAAAAATATAGCTAGTTTTCAGTTGACAGATTATACCACTTACGGTATCTGTTCGGCATATTTGAATACATATACGGTACCATTTAAATAGTCGCATATTCTAATAAGATTACTTGGTGCTAAAGCTGTCAAGAAAAATTAACAAACACTCGCGGATTATTTTACTGATAGTTTTGCATTTTTCCTATTTTATACCATTGAACGGCATTCACGATCACACTACATTGATATTCCGCGCCCACGGACTGAGAACTTCATTTATTGTGAATTGATATCGGCCACCCCTAGCGTATGTCGCACATTTGCAACTAGTCCCATCTTTTTTGGAACGAGCATGGCTACCCAACAAAATTCAGACGTCCCACTCGGGCTCTCGACCGGAAGAAGGGCACCGTGAGTGTGTGCTCTGGCAAAGCAATCAAATGAAGGAGAGCTCCACTTAGTGTAAAAGGACTTCATAGAACTTAAAGAAGATTTTGAAGTGTACTGACAGGGGGAAAATCAGTGAACTTGAATACTAAGCGCTTTCACAAATGTCCGCTGATCACTGTGGCTCAACCATACCATAACATCTTAGCATCATTTCTAGGGATGCAGCAGATTAGGATCAGCGCTTTCCCTTATTAGCAAACATAAAACCTCGAGATAACCATGCGCACCGCCGGTCCGCCTGAGCTTCCCATAATATCGGCATGGTAATATTCGGGACTTAACCAAGCGGTTATTTCTTGTCGGCAGCGATAATTTACAAGATAAGTCCGAATCCTCACAGGGCTCGACGCACTCCTGTAACGCCATTGATGAGCACAATACCACATATGGATTCTAGCGCTTAATAACTTTATTGAGCCTATCATGAATAGTCTAATTTTGGCAAGGACGCAGGCGTGCCTTTAACAATATCTGTTGTAGTACAATGTTGATTATTTAAGCCATGGATAAAATTGAAAATGTATTTTGTTCAAAAGAACTGTAAACAGGGCTCTTAAAAAATCATTTGGTTTCTTGGTTGACCTTTTTGACTCGCAGGCGCAAACTTCATTGTCCCTTGACACCTATTAATTTGCAGGGTGGAGGATTAGGATCCGTCCGTATATATCGTCCTTCTATGTATAATTTCATTTTCGCGGGAATCCGGACATTAATACTAAACTCAGCTCTCTAGTTCACAATAAAAAAATAACCATGGCTTATTCTTTGAATGTTTGTTAGTTAGGCGTTGAGTACATGCAAAACTGGCTCACGTTGTAAACTGAGGGCAGTGCCTTCATCCACTTCCCACCCAATCTCTAAATGTCCCTTAAGATTGGCGACATGGAGTCATCATCGTACCGAAACGGAACTAATTAGATGTAATGCATGTCTTCTTTGGACTAGAAATCGCACGAACCCGACATTTTCAGAATTTTAAAATATTAGGAAAACACTGCCATAATACATGATTTACTTTATGTTTCCAAAATAAATGTTTAAGCAGGTGAAGGTGGTGGAATTGATGACGATTGTTGGGCAATTATTTTGTTCGGTACCATATCCAGCATCGCTTATCCCGATTGTAGAGCTTTTTGCTGTTCCTTCCAAGGATAAGCTAAAATCTCTTGGAGACCCATCAGCTGTCTTATTACGTTGCTGACCTGAGTTACCAGCAGGTGAAACTTTATTTCCTTTTCCCCTAACACGCTGCCAACATTTTCTAAATGGTTTTAACATCGCCTGTAAAATTCGGTTGTTGCTGAGTCCGGCGTTTTTTCTCGCTTTACCAGCTAGCATAGATACAAGAACACACATAATGATTTCTTCTAATCTCATTAGAGTCTGAAAGACCCACCAGGGCCAAGCTGCGACAAAGTCCAGTTGAGAATACACCCCAAAGACTCCTGTAGCCCCGTAGATGTGTGTTATGCAGTTGACAAATGCAGCGACAGCACACAACACAACTGACTGGTATAGACGTAAGGCTTTCTTATCTTGTGTATCTGTATTAATTAAACAAAATATCATAATAAATATAAATGGCTTAACTTTTTGCAAGTGTCAAAGGTCATTGGTTATGTATTTGATTGTTTTCTCAAGCTGCGATATTTAATGTTTTGCAGCTTGCACCAGGTAGAAAATATTTAATAAATATCGTCTCTCGGTTAGTCGCAATACACATTAAAATAAATAGCGAGTGCCTTTTGGGCAACAGGACAGCTATAAAAAAAAAAGCTATGATGAAACTGTCTTCTGATTGTAAAGGTCTCAGCTTCAATTGGTTATACCATAATAAAGTTTCTAATATGGAATTACACAAGTGTAGAAATATATGAGAATGCGAAAAAACCCGGAAGAAGCACTTCATTTTGCATTTAGAGATCAAATTGAAAAAACGAGTTTTTTGGTGGATTCCTGGACCATAACATCTGTTAGCAGAAATTTAAAAGTGGAATGGTTAGCTTGGAAATAATTTAGAAATTTTGAGGGTCATGAACCATTTGGCGTGGAAATGCCCATATGCAAAACACGATTTTTGTTAGCAATTGTGGCGCCATCCTCGGGCCCTTTCACACACTGTTTTGTGACATGGGATTATCTTTCAACCATTTTTGTCATGCCTAGAATTTGTACAAACCGACGATTTTATAATTTGTTTTCAAATACTAAAAAGATACTGATATGATTGGCGTAATTTATTGTGTCTAGTGAATACGCATAATATGTGGATGCGGATGATTTAGATGTGTGTGTATATTGTATATACACATCCGTCTCAAAATGTAAACTCAGAGAAGTTTCTTAACTGTTTCTAAACATCGGGATTAGTTAATATATAAGAGTAAGATCCATGCGTTTCAAATCTGTTATTCATCTCATTTGGTCGTTGGCAAACGCGGATTACACTCAATTAACTGCGTGAGATTCAAACCACGTTTCTGCTGTGATTTCACTTACTTTCGTTGTACAACTCACAGGTTGTGTTTGACCATTTCTTCTCAGCATTACAGAATGTTAAAGGTCCCAGGAAATGAGGATGATAAACCTACTCCAAATCTTGTGGACATTCCATTTCAATAATCAGGGACAGAAAAAGCATACACTACCAGTGACTAATTGGGAAACTAATTATAATCAGTCAGTGTCATGATAGATTCACACCATCACTGGAATTTTCCATTACTCTCTGATAAATTCAATGGTACCACAAATGATGCAATCACCACCCAAATATTGAAGGCTTTCTGGTCCCTCCTTGTAGACTTGACACAAACCACATCAATTGTATTTGCATTTCGTGGGACCTTTAAGAGTTTTAATTTTGTTCCTATTGCTGGTGTGATGATAAGGCCAAAAAAATTGTTTGATTGTCCATAGATGACTTTTTAGAGTTGGGTCGGTCGGTCAGAAAAACTTTTTTTTTTTAAATGTCAATAGCAAACTGTATGGAAACATGTTTGTTTGTATTAATAAGTTAATCAAACACTAAAATTCAAGTTGATTCTTACTCAAAAATGTATCTTTGTACATTATGAAACCCAACTAACATGCTAAGAAACTGTTTAAACATCTTTTTTACATTTCAGAAAGTTAAAATTGAAAACAAAACTTTTTAGGAATTTTCAAAATTAGGGTCGGTATTCTTTTGCACAGTAAAAGGAAAAAAAAACTTCGTCCTGATTTCCAAAATTAGGGTCGGTCGGATGAGGACAATCAAACAATTTTTTTTGGGCCTAATGGAGTACAGCTTCTTCACATGCAATTGCGTAATCACTTCATTCGCATTGTGTGGCCCGCTATAAATGAGTTGAGGCAAGTGAACAGTGGTGATTTCTTATTTCATACATAATGCCTCATTGGCATAACAAATTTCAACAGCAACTTCTTCAATGTCACTTATGATATCATAAATGAAAATAAATAAATGTCATTTATATAGCGCCTTTCACAATGTATCAAAGCGCCACTAGAATATGTCAGCTGCCTTACAAATGCCCAAGACATACTCATGTACCTTTGGGCTGCGCGGCGCTCGATGGACAATATTCCTAACAGCTACCCATTTTGCACCTGGGTTGAAAGAGGCAAGCGAGGTAAAGTGCCTTGCCCAAGTGCACAACACATTGGCCTCAGCGGGACTCTAACCTAGGACCTTTAGGTTGTGGGAATAGTCGTTGTATTCACATTCATTCAAATTCTTTTCTGTCCTTTAGGAGTTGCTTTATGAAGTGCAAGCCCTTCGTTGAATTTGGAATCCGTTTAGAAAACAGTTTCGTTTTACACATTTGATGTTGCGTTTTGTATATTTAATGTTTGGCCCATTAAACACAATGTCCAGTTATGTACAATGTAGGTACACATTGAAGACAATCCAGAACAAAACTTTATTTAAAACAACTGATGATACGTGTCACTTAAATTTAATAACTGGACTATCGTTGTTTTAAAAACACATTATGGGGTCGTTTCTGATATCAAATCAAAATAAACAAGACTTGCATTGATATTGAAATCAAGTTTCAAGGAAATCAAGAAATCAAGGATATGATGTTGCCCCTTGAGTTAAAAGACATTAAAGTAGACCAGAAGTTCAGTTGGAAAATTTATGATCGTAATAATTCATATCTATCGTTTTAAAAGTTCTCTATCATTTATAGATATTAAGAAACTTTACAGGAACACAATTTACTATGCTTTTTATTAATCAAAAATAAATAATTACATATTTAAGCCCAATCTGCCAACATGTCCTCCATCACTATGGCGTTATAAGTTGTTAACGGAATAAAGCACGTGCTACAGTAAAGTTTGGTGCGAATGATTTATAATGTAATAATGGCAATTTTTCTTATATCCAACGATTGCGTCTGATGGTCCTCATTTATCTCAATTAGGAATCCGTCGTTGACTCTCTGAATGTCAAGTCACGGCACCTTATCTAATAGAATGCCGCTATAGAATCGAAAGCAAATTCAAATCCTTCTACGGTGATCCACACGAAAATGTAAAAAATTTCATTTTGCAGAAGTAATTTCAAGTGAAGGATGAACGGTGTTGACAAAATTCATCTCCATTCAATGAACATATTGCAGTATGTGTCCATAGGCTTTGCACAATAACTAAAATATCTCGACTATTCTTATTATTTTTTTTGGCTGCTTAAGAGGAATGAGGAGATTTCCAGGAAGAAGCGCCCCCAATTTTTCTCGAACCCGTTTTTAAAAATTGAAATGCTTACCAATGTATTAGATCACAAACTGAAGTTAATAAGCGGAATACGACGTCTTATGTAATAAGATGATTATTTAGTACTTTCGGTCGGCACGACAGAAAGTCAAAGCACGGTGTTCTAATGGGGAAAATTACGATAGTCAGGCAGTTTAAATCAAGCGTTTGGGTTTCTTTTGCACCTGTTTGTCTAATAAACCTTTTCGAAACGTTTCTCTGGTAGGTGGTCTACACCCCGATCCAGTGAATTGAGAGAAATGTGTTATCCAAAAAATCTCCTCATGTCACTTTAAGTTTGTTTGCAGCCTTATTATTGTAGGATAGATAAGGACCATTGTGGTACTTAATGTTTTTTTAAAGATTTTATGATTTTGCAAATACCGTTAAAATATGCCTAAATATATCAATTGCCTTGATTTTGATAACCGGTAGCCAGTGGTCAACAGTATTTATATCATCACAAGATTTTTGTTGCTTTTCTGTACAATATGCTATTTGGGGAAACCGTCGATTTTGGGTAGCACGCCGATGTCAAGACACGTTTGTAGCAAGTTAAGTTGTTTTTAATTATATTGAAGCAACATTGGAAAGCATAATTATCGGACAAGGCTAGAACATAGTTTTGCAATGCTTGTCCACTGAGGTATGCCATTGATTCCGTCAAGCATTACTGCACAACATTCATATAGCGCATGACGAATCAATTGTATACCCATTTGATACTTAGGACTTCTGTATGAACGTTTGCCAAGTACCCATGTTATGTTTAAGTCTTGTTTACACAAGGCTCATGTGGGTTGTAATGATATCGATTGCAATGGATTATGGCAGCCCTCTAAGGTGACTTTAAGTTTAAGGTCCAAAATCCCCATGAATGAATACAAATAATCTAAAATCTTAATTTGATAAAATAAAATGAGGTGATGCAAAATGAAATGACAGCGAAGAAATAAAGGTCAGGGTTGGTATTCTTAAAGCCGGCTAAACCTTCATTGTGTTCCTTCAATTTCCGCTACAAGACCAATTTTAAATTAATACACCTATTGAAACATTGGTTCCCAATTTATAGTTTAAGATGTCTTTTCCCTTTTGCGTTGCCCTCGTATAACTTTTCTGGATGAAAATACTGCCATCTTGCCGTATTTTGTAAAGCGACTGTTTATTCTACGCCCTAATAAATCCTATGAAATAATTCTTGAGTTATTTGGGGCAGTGAAGAAACTTGTTAACCTTAGCAACTAAATCGTCTATGAACCTAAAAAGTTAAGGTCCACCTGGGTGACAGTGTCTTGCCAACGCAAGAGTAGTGTATATAAAGTGACTGCAAGAGCTCTGCAAATAGCCGAAAAAGGACGTGGTTAGCACAGAAACTAATCATTAAATAAAGTATTGAAAGTTCTAGCGTGCCTCTAACAACCCTGGATTGTTAGCTTAAATTGGTAAGAGCGCTGTGCTAGAAATACAGAGGTTATAGGTTAGTGTTGCCAATCGTACATATTTAGTTGGTTTTGTTTTTTTTTTTTTTTGTTTTTCTTCAGGTGCGCTGAGGCCATTTCCAGGAAATATGGATAGAAAAAAAAATCGGTTTCAATTTGTGTCAATTTTCTAATGTTATAAAACCGTGAGGCACATCTTTGTCGATATTACATTCAAGGCAAAAGAAAACTGCGAATCAATTTCATTTATCAAAATGTTCTTACACAGAATAATAGTTTGACATCACATTACCCATTTCAAAAATAAAGTTTCACAATTTTTTGTAAAATATTCCACTGTGTTCCCATTAAATTTCTGCCCGAAGAGCATTTTTTTCTTTCAACCAAAAATCATAAACATTTCAATTTAAATTCTAATTTCAATGTGTTTATCGTTGATATCTGTTGTCGAAGCACCGGTCGAGGAAAGACTGGGAAGACACAGAGTAGTTTTATTGCGGTCAAACTCGGCAGTATCGATGTTCGATAGTTAGTTTCCCATAAATTATTAATACATATTCTTATGAGTCAAAACCTAGTTGTACGAGCCAAGTTTGATTTAGGTTGTTAGTAAACGCGTTGTTACAAACATCAGGGGAAGCAAAATTCGTTTTGATCCTTATGCTTTTGGCTTGTCGCAGATATCCAGTAGAGCAAGGTCAGTGAAGTGTTGTTGCGAAAGCCATATTGGTATGCATGAATAATGTGGAAAGTGGGTGAGGGAACTTATCAAGCCTGTTATAGATAAAGCGTTCAAGGATTTTGGAAAAAGCATGGAAAAAAAAAAGCAGAGATATAGGGCGGTATTTAGAGAAGGACCTGAGGATATCCCTTTTTGAATACAGGAATGGACCGTTCCGCAACTTTGAGAGCCAAGGGAAAGATACCACTTGATAGGAAATGTTGAAGATGTAGTAACCCACCATTTACGTATCATATTGACCCCCCCCCGCACAGCGCCCGTCCCATTGTTGAATTTTGGCCATGGCGTAAATCCCGGGGGGGAGGGGGATGGGGGATATATCCCCCCCAAATTTTGAGAGGGGGGATGGTCACTACAATCATCCCCCCCCCCAAATGTTGTGGTGATGTGCCGCTTCATGTGTTTTGACCAAAAAATAACCTCATATTTACCCAAAAATGGTTTAAAAAATGGTGTAAATTTTCAGCGAGCTTCGCGCGCATTTGGTCATAATACAATTATAGTTAACAATGGCAGCTTCCAAAATGCAAAATTTTTAGCGCGCTTCGCGCGCACATGCCATTTCATCAAACCCCATTTAATCATTAAATTTTCTTCAACCCCATCCCCCCAATGTCAACAAGAAATTTACGCAATGATTTGGCAAAACCTTGGCAAATCTTCACTGCCCTAGGAAGTTTATCAACACGTCATTATCGGCGAGCGTACGGCGGTCGGAGTACGTGATCCTGTTTCTAAAATTGAAAGCGTAAAATTGAACCAGGTTTGAAAAATTCTCAAGATTGAATAATACCGAAAGGCATTGTGGGAAAAGGGATGCGGCCCTAGCGATTGCGTGTTCACTTTTTCCGTTTGCGAGCACCGAAGTTCCCGACACAAACATTCAATTTCTATAGGTTCAGACCCCCTTACGATACTTAGGCCTATTGAAACCCAACTAGTAACGGACCCTCATGATGCAAAACATCTCCATAGAACCCCTTCGTATTCCGGAGATATTTTAGATTTAGTGTTCCAGTTGGCATGCACATTCGCCTATATGACGGACTGATAACGTTTAATCTCACGCGCAGTATTAATTTCATATAATTCCTTTTGTCAGTCTGTGACACGACTTACTTTCCGGACCGCCGTTGGCTGATGGTGGGAAACTCTGTCAGATAGCGTAGATTCGGATTTTTTTGTACATTGCGGTACACTGGAGATTGCGCAAAATTATTGGCCTATCGTACGATTACGCACACAAAATATTCCTAACTAAATTGTCTAGTTAGCATGACTAGTTATTATACTATAGGTTATTTTTTGGAAAAAAGACGTGAAAACGTGAAAAATACGATCCATACAAGCAATTTTCTTACCTTTTCAGCTGACTCAATTCTCTTTGCTGCTATCAAGCCATGCCACACGCCAGGCTTACAAAACTAGTGAGCTAATTGTTCTTTTTTGTCAGGAACCATTTCTAACATCAGAATCGACCACCTATTCGTTGATTCAGGATCTCCAAGTACCGCGAACCGTTTTTTCATTCCTTTCAAGCTAATCGCAGAGCCTTAACACCAAAGCGCTTAGCTTGCTAGGGAGTTCAAAAGACTGTTGCATGTCTAAGAATAGCAGCCGGCCAATTAGCGATGCGGAAACGGAATAGGTGGCGCTGTGTGCCAGCAGTACATATGCAGAGAGCGTAAATGGTGTGGTAAGAGGTTTGGAGATAAAGGAATGACCGCTTTACGATCGAAGGGCTAACATCATCAGAGCCTGCGCTTTTGCCGTTCTTGAATTTCTTGACAATGTCAAGAATCTCCTTTTCATCGATGGGATTCAAGAAAATGGAGTTGGGATGGGGGATCATGAAGAAAATCAGAAAATAAAGAAGACTGGATCTTAGAGGCAAGTTCTGGATCAATATTGGCGAAGAAGAATTTTAACTTGTTAGAGATGAGTCCTGGGTCTGAAATTGTGGTAGAACCATCCAGGAAATAGGAAGGAGCTTTTGGTCTGGAATTTTTGCCGATGACGTTGGTGATTGTTTGCAATGTGTTTTTATGTTGTACAGGCTGTCCCAAAAAATGTTAACACTCTGAACGACGGCATTTTGATAACAAGGAAAGTACGCATGAGTCTTGTTTGGTATCTCTTTGAAGCCAATAAAACAAGCTTTAATTTGTCATTTTAATTTGTAAAACAAAAGATATGCTTTATCAATTAAAAAGAAAACAAATAGATTTTGCAGTGTTTTTCTATTAAAGAAAGACTCGCGATTCCTGCCACCGTGTTTTACCAAACGTTCATCGTTGGATCTACCACAACTGCTCTTCTAACAAGAGAAATGTTGGCTTGAGTTCTGGTCCGTGGATCTGTATGGCCTGCCACTGGTGTCTTTATTTCCAATTCTGCCTGCTTCATTAGTCCATGTAGACTTATCATCACAAGTTTCTCTCTTTTTTGTTTTTATTTACTTTCGTGTTTTTGTTTTTTATTCTTCCTATAGAATCATAGATTTTCTTGGGAATCCAATGAGGAAGTGTCTGATTGTTTGGTTTAATTTGGTTTGGTTTAACATTCTGTGTAATTTTGAGAGATTTGATAGGGCTAACTCTGCTAATGAAAATGAACTCATTGAATAATATTTGAAAAATACAAATTATTGCTGATCATAAAGACAATGCTCACACTTTATGCCAATAATGAAGTTCAAAAGGGATTGTCAATACCTTCAATAGGTTCAATTGCCAATCAATAGCACATTCAATAACCCAATTTTGAGTATGTTACAAAATCATGTTTCACACAATCTTACAAATGTAACCATTGCAAATCGGACCAATCCGAATTTGTACTCTCCTTTTTGACCAAGCATATCTTTTGTTCTACATATCACATTGAAATGGAATAAACGGCAAATGAAAACTTATTTAGTTAGCTTTAAGAACATACCAAACAAAGATCCATGTGTACTTTAGTGTTTTTACAAAATGCCTGTGTCTCGAGTGTTAACATTTTTCTGGGACAGCCTGTATTTGTAGATTTGAAATTTCTTAAAGTAATATTCTTTTATGTAAGTCTTAATTTTAGTCTAGTTAGTTTATTTCCTGTATTTTAATGAATGGGCTGTTTTTTTGTTGCATTTGATGTCATTTGTTATAGTTTTAATTGATTTGATTTTTTCCCCCCCGCAGTAATCCAGGTTTATTTTCTTTACTTTCATAACCTGTTAAATATTGACGCATGTAATTTTTGTTAAACATCACATTTACTTTTAGAGCTAATTCCAGATTCAGTCAGACAATTGTTTATTTGTAGGAAAAAAGCTATCTTTGGTTCAGAATGAACACTGGAGCACCAATGATTTCAGCATCTCGGCAACAAACAAAAAAAAAGGTTTAGGTCTAGTTTACATGACTTTTGTGCCGCTTGACTGCTTCTATAAGTCTACAATTACCTTATGCAATATTTAAGAGGTTATATCCACTTTCATTGCGCCACTTTCTTCCCTGCGGAAAGTATTGTCATTTTCAAATGCCAACTAACCATTTTCACGTGAGTGAAGCATGTTAAGAAGCGAGTTTCATCTTAACACTTAAAATGTATAAGGTCTTTCACACTCCCGTACTTAGTATGGGGGTGGGGTACATCTACACGATCACATAACAGGAAAAATTAATATCGTTGTACCGATTCAAAAACGATTTTTTTTTTATTCGCACAAAATTCTCCCCCGAAAAATTGAAACACTTCCCAACAGACATTTTTTTAAAAAAATTGGTTCTACAGGAGAAAAAAATACATTTACATTGCAATCAATAAAAATTTTAAAAAAAATACTCCAGTACGATTAAGGTAAGGGCAAAACAACTGATTAGCATAAAACCCATGGCCAATTTGATTTTTTTTTTACCCCGCAAAATATGCGCAACTGAAATAGCAATTTCATAAAATTTTAGAAAAATAATTTACCGTTAAAACATTGCGCACAAAACAACTGTTTTGGTCCACGTGGGAATCCCTCCTTATACACTTAACTTAAGTGTTAAATTGCACATTATTAATACAAAACTAAGATCAGCGTGGTCAAGGTAAGTTTTACCTCGGCATATTTCGGCTCAAATTGGAACTGTCCTTGGTTTGCTTATGGTTGCTCGTGAATTTAAATTCAATTCACCGTACTTAGTCACGTTTCCCTAGACTTCTCTTTTTAGATGAGTTTTATATTAATCATGAAATAAGCCAAGAATGTCTAGTGGGCTATACTCGTACGAAAATGAAAAGGAATTAACAATTTATCACCTAACGTGACATGTATTTGCACTTATAAAGTGTGATTGTCTTTACTGATTAAAAGAATACATTTGTATGTAGAATAGTCTGTATAAAATTGGTTTTTGCTTTTCAAAAACTCAACCGCTGCAAGCTGTTTGAAAGTCGCATTTATTATGACAACACGAGATAAAAGAAACAATATCAATGGGGACACACTTTTGACAGCTAATTTGGGTATTTATTCACTAACTACATTCTGTGTAAATTTTTTTCATTGCGGCAAATATGATTTGTCATAAAAATCTAGTTTTCACGTCTTTCTATGGGAAATAACCATATAGAGAGCGCTATACCATACAAATTAGGGAAATCCCTGGACGAATCATTTTCCTGGACGATCAACGATTAATCCCTATTCATGTCCGCGAGCTTTAAATTCAATAATCACTCACCCCGTCCTCTCAGTGTTACTCTGCATCGATAACTTGTAATAGTAGAAGAACAGCCCTGTAGATTCCCTTGACCCCCACTCTGAGACAATATTTGAAGGCGCTTGGGGTCCCTGATCGGTTGAAAGTTTTTGACTTGGGCTCGCCGCTTCAATGTTCCGGCATTTTTGGGGAAGGGGCAAACAAAGTTAACACGGGTAAAAATTGAGAACCTGTCGCAACTGAATTATCTGCATGTCAAATTACTCGCCTTTATCATACGGAATCTAAAAATTGTATAGTTTGTTATAGATCCGACTTCAAATGAGGACGCTATGGCCAAAAATGTCCAAAGGTCAATTCACTTTCAGTCCAGGTCAATGTTAATATAAACCGCTTTTTAAGATTGTAAGTGTGTACATTATATGTTTGCGTGTATGAACAATTTCAATTTTGCACTTCTTTTACAGTCAAATGTTATCTTTGACCATTAAAACCTGAAATAAACCCCCTCTATAACCCTAACCCGATTTTGCCAAACTATGCCCCCTATCCTCTCTGCCCAGGGGACCCTTGAAAACACTACTGTGTACACCCAATATAAAGCATGATTCAGGGGTCATTAATGACCCATTTTGGTGCTTATAATTCTTGAATTGCGGGAGAAAGGAGATTTCTAGATTTTGCAACCCAAAAAAATTAATATTCTCTTAAATTCACTCACTGAACCCAAATCTGTGTACACACCCCATTTGAGGGCTCGGTCAGTTGTCCTCTGGATTGAATTTGCTTACTTTTACAGTACTTAAATTGTTGTCTTGAACCTTGAAACCTGAAATAGCCGCCATGTTGCATTTCAAGGTCAGACACATTTGAACTATTAAAAGTTGCAAAATTAATTTGTCATAACGAAAACATATAATTGACACTTACATCTTTAAAATCGTTTAAAAATCGTGTTAACTTTTGTTTGCCCCTTCCCCAAAAATGCCGGAACAATTGAAGCGCAAGCCCAAGTCAAAAACCATCAACCTCAATCGGGAACACACCCCAAGACACCTTCAAAACGTTCTCCCGAGTTTGGTCACGTATCTAACAGGCTGGTCTTCTACTAATACTTTGACCGTTCTCACACAGGAATCGCTCACAGTATACCAATAGCGAGGCCGCAGCATAGTTTGAAAGAGGGCAATTGATCATTGGGTTGTGTAGTTCATGAAAATACCCTGATGACAAAAATAAAAGTGATGGCAATTTGCATAAACCAACGTTTTCCAAATGGCCGCCATTTTAAAGGTAATAGCACTACTATGGTGACTTAGTGTCGGAATGTATGTTGTCTGGGTCAAGAGATTCATGCAACATTTTATTGTTTTGGGAATAGTTTTATTGAACTCCTTGACCCAGAAATATGGAGTACCAAAAGGTTAAACTTCACGAGACAAGGGTTTCTTCATTAAAGATTTCGTGTTATAGAGGACTGGGATTTCATTTTCTACGGACTATAGTGAGTGACTTTGAGGCTGCCTCAAGACATTATTTCTCGGTGTTCAACTGCAACATAATATTTGCTACTCTCATTTTGGCCAGGACACATCCTCACATAGGCCTAAGTGTTACGGAAATAAAGAAAGAAATAGAGAAAGGAAGAAGGACAACACGAAAAACGAGTGGAAATCCACTCCTTTTGGTTTAATATTAATAATGTTCCTTGTGAAATAAAAAACATAGGAAAACAAACTATCAAAAACAGTGCTACTTTAACATTTACGTGTGTATGCACGGTTATCCTGTTTAATTAGATCCGGGTAGGGGGCGAAGCTGATCTCAATCACCCATTGTGTGTTAAGGACATGGATTAAAGATAATTGCCCATTAAGGGAACAATAGGAACAATAGCGTAGATCGTCCAGGAAATAGATCGTCCAGGAACAAATCACAAATTATGACCTTTGTAGGCCTATATGGCAAGATTCCCGAAATGGATTTTTCTGATTTTTGCGGAGGTAATAGCTTTTGCTTGTCCTTACTAATATCAGTTGTCAAAATTGTGTCGCCATTGCTTAAAATTGCTCTAAAAATAAAAGAGACAATTTGCATGGGGTCAAACAGCTGTGCTGGGTGACTGACGGTTGATTGGCGGTTTGACAACAGAAACTAGATGCAACTGGCAAGAACCGGATGGAGCCGGCTAGCAACCGTTGGTTGAGTTTTGAAGCCACCACTTACTTAAAATAACTCAGTATTTTACGTAATTACAATAATCAACCGCATTCAAAATATGGTACAATAGGTAATTCTTCCGTCATGGAAGATTTCAGAAAACGGTCTGTCACATGTTTGTAGCACTTGATATATTACCTCACGTGTTTTGTCCCCTTCCTCTTTTTCTCAACGGGTCTTTAAATTAGTTTTGTTCTAGCCAATTTAGCCGATGTAGACCAAACTTGGTCACACCATCACTAATTCACTAAATCAGCTTTAATGGGGGACGTATAAATATTTGAGGTCAGGCAACGCAGAATTATTTATTATGTCTATTAGAAATCATTTTCGGTTATAGGCAACAGATATGTATACAACGACACATGCTCTGCTCGTATTTGTGTGGATCGCATCGCCAAGGATATTTAATCAATGTCAAATAAGTAAAACTGAAGAACGCGAATTGGTCTCAAAAACCTCTCTGCACGTTTTGATACAATTGATCAGGCCATTCTCTTGGATAGAAATTGTGATACATTCAAAATTCAAGGTGCTGCCTTACTGTTGGATGCTGTTGGATTTGGTCATACCTGCAGAACCGTTCATTCCGAGTGCGCCTCAGTTACGCCTTTTCCAATCAACATCATCTTCCTTCTGGTCTTACTCAGCGTTCAATTGTTAGGCCTCTCTTTTTCGAATACGTATATCGCCCTAATTATCCGGCAGCAAAGTATTATTTACCACATGTATGAAGATGATGTACAGCTTCATTTCACATTTGATCCTAAGATAAATGGTGATGCCAAACATGTGTTCACAAGTTAGCTTTTGTAATCGATGAAATCACTGAGTGATGCACTGTGAAAAAACAAAACTCAAATAAATGATGAACTGAATGCATCTCACATCAGATAACTAAACTTCAAAGGACATTACCATCGGGGTGGGAATGGACGTTTCCCCAGTCTTAAGCAGTCAGAAGGCTTGGTGGTAGGTCCATGATTGAACATGTCCATGATTGCACATGTGACAGGTTAATTATCACTAGTCTAAATCTTCTACCTTCTCAATATTTACCGGATCCGACGCTTTATCACATTTGAGAGTTGTCATCCACCTCGTCCCCTCACTGATCTTACCTCGCATGGTTGTGCCAATTCACTACTTAGCGCTGGTGTTTAGATCTGCTAGAAGGACACCCAGATACCCCACTTTTCAAAGAGCTCATTGGACTTCGATCATAAGGGTGATGTATTTAAGCTTGTTTATTATCTACAAGGGTATGTCAGACAATGCCACCATACTTGTCCGGAATACTGCTCTTTGTATATACTCCTAGCAGGCTCGACTTGTTGTCAGGGATGACCACATGCTCCTCGTTCGTCTCGTACTAAAAGGGCAGTAGGTGATAGGACCTTCAGAAATACTGTGAGGTATGCGGAGCCTGGTCTGACGAAGAGACTTGTACGCAGAAAGAAGGATTTTGTATCTAACAGACAAAGAAAAGGCGAGTGATAAAATGTGGGACGAACCTAGTCACGACTGCATGCGAACACCAAACGCGGAGCTTTATTTGGCAATCCCGGAGCCTTTTGATGATCTATTCATTGCGCCATATAGTAATCAGGTTGGCATAGTAAAATGCGGGGACAAGATCAAAGATCGTACATCGTGGTTGCAGACGTCAAAGCGTGATAAACCTACGAATACGGCATAAGTTAATAAATTATGGTCGTCTATATAGCTCCAATCGATGGCCATACTAATGGTGGAATCAAACATAACCTCAAGTTCTTTACAACACACACCAGATGCAAGAAGAGAGGTGTCACCAAGCTCTAACTGTCGTGCTGTGTCTCAATCTGATGCGTGTTTGAGACGATCCAGTATAATGCAATATCAAGCTGATGTTTTCGAAGTTATTGAAAGCTGCTGTCGTAAGAGGGAATGAAATTGTTACCCAAAGGGTGTTCTTATGAACAGGACATTTTGCAAAGAAGAGAGTTAGAATATCAACGATGTGTTTCGGCAAACCTTCACCATAATACTTAATAATTATTCCAATAACAAAATTCCTTCGTTTGTGACACACAGACATTTCGAGCTTAACCATCATAGTTTACTAGCCATTTACCCCATGCAACCGTGTAAAAATCTTAAATTTTTGGAAAAATTGGGGCGCGCTTTCAAAAAATGTGCTAATATGGCGCATGTAATCGTAGCACCAATAGCATAAAAGTAGTAGGGTATTAGCCAGGAGCTAGCAGACATTGAACACATCTCGAGTACAAGTTTGAGTGATAAAAATATGTAAACAGCCCGGTAGACCCTGAAAATATGATTAAGCTGCGCAAATGATGACCTTAAGGAGGGGGTTTAGAAAAAAGATTACACAGGGGCAAATTTTGAAATTAATCCAATCATGTTGAAAAATTATACATATTATTGTTTAACCATCAGTGATTAAAAAGGGTACAGTTTGTACTACCTGTACACTTAAAGTGTGGGAGTTACGGTTACAAACAACAAAAATCAATAAAAAGGGTCAATTTCAGTTGTACCGTGGTCAAATTGTAAAGGGGCTCTGATTTTATATTAAATAATAGGGCAAAATTGTGGTGGAGCTCATAGAATTAAAATACGAACAGTTTTGACTGCTCCAATGCTTAGATACCAATGTAAGGGGACTCAAAGGTCGCGTCCATTGCATTCAATGGGGCTGACCTTGTTTACCCCTACTTGTTAAGCAAAGCATTTAAGACACTTAAAATTTGACCCCGACAACTTTTTAGCCTTATAGCAGTATTCAATAGGCAGCCATGTTGGTGGACCAATATAGGCGCATTTCAGGACTACAATACATTTCACCTGTCAATGATCCCTGTGCATTCGCTAAACATGGATCGATGACAGCTTAATGTAGTGTAGTTGGAATGTTACATCTTGTTCCACCAACATGTCTGGTGGCTGACGTAATATTGAATACGGTTCTATAAACTTTACATTGCAGATAGTACAAACTTAACATTTTCAAACCTTATGATTAGATAATAAACCTGGGATGTAGTTTTCAACCATGACTGGATCAACTTTAAAACTTGAACCCTGTATAAAATCTTTGTCTAGACACCCCCCCCCCCCCTTCCGTTAAGCCACCATTTGCGGCACTAGGAATCAGCGTCAGGGGCCCTGTCAGGCTGTTACATTATTCAATAAACCACAAATAAATAGATTGGCTCTGTCACGCCGTTGCACATGATTCAATGACCACCATATTGGAATGAATTCCTCTCCTAAATCATCGTATGTGGGAATTCTAAAGAATGATGTTTTTTGCATGAGTAATGCAAACCGAATCGTTCTTGATGGTACTTCAAGTGCTAGTTCTGAAATCGGGAATTGACATAATTTTAGCACCAGGTGTAAAACTCTCTGCGCCTCGAATGCCGTGTTACCTAGTGATTGTCGCGCTTCCGTTCCTTCGTAGAAATTGTAAATTCCGCTACTCAATGCAAAGCGGACAACAACGCACTTGAGGTTACCATGGTGCTGGCAGTTTTGTAAATTTATTAACCATGGATACTGAACATCAATATTGGCAATTTTAAGTACTTACTTGCGTCACACACTGGTTAAATTGTAGTTATTTTAACCGCCATGATAAAATCGAATAAAAGTGCAAATCTTTGTAATAGTTTTCTTATTGGCTTAGTAGACGGAGATTAACGTGAAACAGGACGCACTAATAACTATGTGGGCAAGGATGAAACCATCATGCCAAAACAACGATTACCTTGATTCAACAATAAATAAAACTCTTCGACATACGCCTACAATTTATAATAGAACCTTTGGTTTCTATACGCTTTCGGTTGTGACTATAGAATCTTGGTTAGTTTCAAGTTGACAACATATATTTCATCACTTACATTACATGTTGTAAAAGTGATTGATCACACCACTAACAATTAATAGACGAATGAATGTGAGGGCGATTTATTAAAATAAGTTAGCTATAATCAAACTTCAAACTTAGACTGACTTGGCACTAGAAATAAGTAACTGAGCACAACTGGAAGTGTGTTTATTCATTTTCACCATTCAATCCCTTACCTAGCCACAACTCACAAAATCAAGAAAGGAAAAAAAAGTGGGCACAGTCAGACATTACTATTTTTATTAAAAAGTGATCTTTTTAAAGAGACCAATTAAAATTGGTTCTTTAAAAAAATTGGTCTCTGGTAAAAAACGTATAATTTAATAAAAAACACCATTATTAAAGAGGAAGCTTTAATCAACAGACTATTCAAATTTGGTTAGAATTATATTTAGCAGTTGATATGTCGAATGTTACTCACATTATTTACCACCTTCATTGATGAGTTTTTTATCGATCAGAAAATATCGCATTTCATTTCATGCACAACTGCACATTAAGTCGAAATTGTTTGCTGTACCAAGTTCATTTAAATAAAAGTGGTATTTGAATGCTTTTAAAGAAGTAGCAATCATTTCATCAAATGGTTGAAGGTCACCTGGTTATTTCCACCTTTGTTTTGTGTCTTGAAAAAACAACATGAAACTTTTTGTATGTTACCCAGTGATAATGGATTTCAGATGAAACAAGCACTTAGGAAGTCAGAAAGATCGTATAATACACGATGCAGTTCAATACAGGAAAGGTATAGAAATATTGAGCCTAAATGAATACACCCGTAGTAAATCTACAAGTGATTCAAAGTTTCGGTGTATCTTTGTAAAAGAGGATATGGTCCGGCAGGAACCATAGTCCGGGCTCCATTGCGACAACGGAATAAAAGCCTGAAAAACTATTGTTGCGTGAAGAGTAAACTGAATCGATTGCCTATTGTTCCCATTGTTGGCGGGGACTGGAGGGACCGGCGGACCATATCTCTCCGCCAAACCGGACGTTTGTTACAAACGCTATCAGAGGGTATGTGACCTATTTCAGAAAAAATCCAGAAAAAAATAATTCCAAATAAAAAACAAATCAAGCGAAACAATAACAAAAAACAAAAACACACAAAAACAACAAAATATTTAGATAAAACAAAAAGTGAAAAAAAATTATTTAAAAAAAAAGATAAAGTTTTTTTGTTTTAATCATAATAAAATAATAATAGAGGAGAATCAATAAATAAAATATTCATAAAAAAATAATTAGGAAACAACATTCAGATTTATTATAAAATAAGCAAATTCGTTATATTTTAAATAAAGCATTTGATTAGGGAGTCATTAGAGAGTAAGTAACTTCATTCGTTTCCCCCCAACGCATGTAAGCAAGTTTTATTATGCAACTACGCCTTTTAATGAAGCGTGTCTGAATCAGTTTTAATCGAGACATCGACATCACCACTAGTATTCCAACTAATCTGCCTGAAGTCATGCATTGTGAAAATTTTTGCACATTTGTTTAATGGTGATTGTCTAGTAAACTATACCTATGAACAGTTAATATTGTACTTTAGTCATAAAAGAAGGGGGTTGTAATTACAATCGGGATGCCCGACTCTAATTCAACGGTAGCGCTTGAAAGGCAAGCGTTTTGTCCGTGTTCCACATGTCCGCCCAGTATGAAATAGTTCCATATCACGAAAATGACACAAAAAAAAACTGACTTGAGTCAACCGACGGAACAGCTAATGGATGAGTGAAGACGTGCATTGTGTGTTAGTTATTTCATATTATATCATGTATATAATAGATAATGCGACATTTGTTTATGTTTGTGGCGCCCCTGTTGGTGTAAGAGAGAAAGTCTGAAAAACTGAGGGCAAAAGTCCCTATACTTTGCATGGGGAAATTTTGTTTTCTTGCTGTAACGTTTGTTTCAAAATAAATAATACCAACATTCTTATTAAGCATGCTTGTTAATGTTACCAGCTGCATATTGCGACCGATTAAGATCCGGAAAGGGTCTGAAAGTAATTTATGACCAGATTTTATGTGATCTGTCAATAACCAGATTACTACTGTAATGGTTTGCCTGCCAGAAATCAACAAAGGGCTTCCCGAATGTCAACATGTGACATCATAGGGTACATCATCTATAGATGAGTTGACATGTGACGTCAACGCCGGGCAACGAACAAAGCACTGCCCGGCAGTATGCGTGAGCACCTGCGGGGCTTGCGCTTTTAAAATTCGCGCTCAATCAGGCGTGATCAGGCTATTGAATGCTGTAACTGTATGGGCATGCTCTTCGCACCTCTAACATGTCAGTAGACCAGGTGCTAACTTGTGTTTGTAAACATTGATGTCACCTCATCTATAGAAGCATGCATTCAGCGGCCTTTGAATTAGCTTTGGGACCCCAATACTAATTATTCTAATTACAATATTATTTTGGGTGTGGCAAATATTTTAAACTTTACTATTTACTAGCAAATTCCCCAATTATCTCTTTTTTTTAAAAAAAATTGGTGCTCTTCACAAATGCGTTATTATTGTTTTCATATTAGAATAGATACCATCAATGAGAAGGGAACTGTTTTCAGTATCTCTATAGGTTCATTAGTGATTGGATGAAGTTGAAAAAAATCTCACGAGGTGCAGGAGATATAAAAGCAATCCAAAATACACCTGATAATAAAACCCTCCCCTTCGCCTCTATTAATTGATGAACATGAGAATATATCGCAAATTATCAACAGATTAGCTGGGTATACGAAACCAGCAAAAATAGCAATAGCAGATTTATCTGGAATGATTTCAGTAGTTCAGTGCTTGGTAGTTCAACCTTATCTGATGTTAAATCATTTCTAGTTTTGACTTATATGTGATGGGTACAACCCCAAACCAGCGCCTCCAAGGGGAAAATCAAAATCCACATAGATCGTCAACATAGAACTGAAATGGGTTGATCTGGGCTTTTTCCTTAATGCCAGAAACAAGAACACACATACTTCTCGTTCTTCTAAAACACGACCCACAAATCCAATTCAGGGGACTCACCTTATACTGCGAACTTAGTAAACACTTTTAGGCCTATTCAGTCAGGAATTTGTTAGGTTATAATTACTTGTAAAAGATTTACAGACTTCGAAAGGTATTACAATATGGACACAAAATAAACGTGACATCAGCCGGTAATAAAAAGAATTCAATAATTTCCCTGACAACTCAAATTATGAACAATGAACAATCAGTACACATAGAGGAGATTAATATAAAAGTTGTGTGTCAGAAATTGTGTGTACATGTCCTGACTTTGGAGCATAAACTTTGAGATGCGAGCGTGTTTATGCGTGCATTATAGCGAAGTGTAAGTGCTTTAAAGAAATGCTAAATGTAACGTGTGTTTGAAGGAAGGAGACCTTGCACAACCATTCCTAGAATAACACTATTCTCCTCCTCAATAACGAGAATATGCGATAATAGATTAGAAAGCAATAAATATCGGTGGCTATACAAGGACGGACGGTAGCGATCACACTGTGATGAATCGATTTCACCATTCGTCAATTAACCGAATAAAATGTAACTGGTTGTACCATACAGCTTATCAGATCAGGAGTGCAATGTTGGGTGTATAATAATTATATAGGGCTGTTTGATATGAGAGTGTATCGGTGACGCTGGCGACTAGAGCACCGCCCACCTCGTCTGTAGCCATGGCGCGTATCATGTTCAAGGGTATTATGTGGATAGAGATCCTCTTCCCGGGGAAGTTCTGGAGTTTTGAGTTATGCAAGGTAATTTAACAGAAGCATGATGATTGAATTAAATTTTTTTATAATTTATCAGGAGATTACAAGATCGTTTGAACAAAGGTTTTAGAGATGATTTTTTCATCTCACTGGGGCCGAGACTGCATAGTAAATGCATGTGTTAAGAGTGGTACACCAACGAATATATTTACCACCGTTCTGCCGACAATCACCCACAGGTCCCAAATTCGCACGCAGATCGTGTCCTACCCTACTGTACAGAACAACAGCGATGTCTCACCACCCTCCATCTTGACCGATGACGCGTGACAACAACGAGATGACAGACTGCTTGCTGCTTGGCCGTATTGTAGGTTATAAACGGTTAACGAGATTGAATACGTTTGGTGCCACGTTGTGCTAGGTACCAGTAGGTCCCGTGTCAGGTATTTCAATATCAGTTGCTCTTCGGGGGCGACCCATATATATATAAAATACGACTATGTGAAATCAAGGGCTGTACATTTGCCCTCAGTGCCCAAAGTGCTATTATTTTTTTCCAAAAGATTCAGTTGATTATGTCTAAACAGTAAAAAATTGACCTTTCAACCTCTACTGATTCAAAAACCGATGTACGATGCCGATAATGTTGGTCGGTTTGTTTTTTCCAATGTAGGCATAAGTACGTCATTTTTACCTGAAGGGGTCCCCCGAAGCAAACTATTTTATTATAACTCAATTCAATGTCCAGTTCGTAGTACGTGACGGGACGTCATCAAATCTTTATCCTTTCACAAAATTGGCTCGTATTTTCCCATATAATAATTATCTTTTTTAAGCCATTTCAACATCTGGATCGTGTCTCTTTTAAGAATGAATATGCAATTGTCCCAGAGCCCCCTCTACCTGCCACCATGTGAAAACCTAGATGGGTCCATAAGTCTACAACACTGAAAACAAAGTCAGCCGGACCTCCTATCCTAATACCTTAACGTGGACTGAAGGAGCAGACGGATCCCTAGTCGGGTTAGTTTTAGAAGGCTTTTACAGCCCTGCGCGCGGCTGCGGGGTTTTTTTGGTTCTAGTGGCCTTATTTATTTATTATAAAGGTCAGCTATTACGCACAGCTAGGCATTTTTGATCCTACTGTTATTTTACATCACCGAACATACATGAAAAGCGCTCTGCTACATCTGAAAGCCTTAGGTACTTGAAATAGTTAAGGAAGTATTCCACTGACAAAACCTTGGTATTGACAAAAAAGAAAGAAGGAAGTCCTATACTTCTATGGGTATTACGAAATGGAATCATTTAAAAGTATCAATAAGAACAAAGTTATTTACGAATTACGGAAAGTGCCAAGCGTCCAAGTCTACGGAAAATAAAAGGCAACCTTATACGTAAGCCAAGCCAAAACGCTAGCTCTACTAGTAAAACTCTAGCAAAAAAAACAAAATGACTAAAAAAATGGGAAAATGTTTATAGTAGAATTTGCTGCCAAAGTAATAATTTGATGGGATGGCGGCGGTGATGCACTTAAAACTGATGGGTTGCCATTTTCTTGGCTGGTGGGGGTTCTGTGGCTTTGGGTTTAGGTTACCCTAGGACTTTGGTCCAAAACAATATGGCCACTAGATGTGTGGAGCTTGACTGCAAACTTGGTCCCGGTATGGGTATATTTACCCGAAAACGCGTATATTTTTACTGAAAACTTAATTCAATCAAGGGTATATTTTCTCTCAAAAATTAGTCCCGTATGATCATTTTAGAACCCCACTGGAATCGAGCTACCCAATAAGCTCACGTGCATCCTTTGGCCCGGTTCAATTGTCGTGATCTACATGTATCTGTTGTAATGTACTGGCTGATTTAATTGAATTAATTGAAATCTTCACTGTGATTTACAGGTTTCATGCCATGTGTATACAACATACTCCTATCAGCAGGAATCTTTCTTCTGTGCTGGACAATTGTTGACACCTCAGGACAATTGGGTATAAACAACGAATCATAGAAAGTCCGGCCGTTCTATAATGCTAAACATTTAGAGCTTCATCACGAAGAGGATTCTTTGCCTTACTGCTGGGATTTAGTTCTATTTTGTTCCCTTGTGCCACTATTCCCGACTGTGACCCCCTACCACATCACAAAGTAAAACTGACTGCTAAAGTTGTCTGATGTTTAACGCATGGAAGTCAAGATTATGGTTTCAACGACCGTCGAAAAATAAAAACTAAAAAAAAAAAAGTTTCTAAAAACAAGGAAGCCATGCCCCATGGACTTCAAATACCTAGGGCCATTTGTTGTTGACAGCAGAAATGACCATTTCTGATAAGACACCCGGCAGATTGTGAATTTTTTCCTACAACCGCAACCAAGTTACACCAAACGCTTACGGCAGAGGAAAAATCTCAAAAACAAACACGATTGCTATTTTTGTGTAGAATATGTACCACGGTTTATAAAAGGGAGTCTAAGAGCATCTCGATTGCAAAACCATAATTGCCTCATGGGGTTCATAAATCTCGTCATGGACTTGGGACCATCAACTTGGCGTTGGTCATTTATGGCCAACTGTTTGCCTGCTTCGTTCTCTAGTCGGAGTTCAGCAGACCTCTATACGGCGAATCCAAATGCATGTAATACTGACTTTATCCGTAAAGGCTGCTTAAATCGACTGGGTGGACAGACAAAGTGGGGTCACAAAATGTACCAACACTAACCGCCCAATTCATGATCAAAGACGTGAAGATGATACTAAACAGGACGTAGTTTAGTTCAATTTTACTTTCTCCTATTCATTAGGTACCAGCTTTTTAATAGCACACGCGGAAATGAGTTTATATAAGAAGGCCTCGGCTATTTTTTTTATTTTCACTTTGTGCAGTTTATCTTTCATTGGCACGAAATCCCTCCCCGGTGTGGCTGTAGGTAGATATATGTCCGCCGGATCACAATCGCTACAATCGTGAAAAATAGGCCATGTTCCGGTGACTCTTCAGCAACAATAGTTTCATCGCTTATGCCGTCCGTTGTCGTCTTATTGGAGCTCCGGACTGTGCCATCCTGACGGAAACCTCTTTTTGAACATTGCATTTCACGCTTCCTGTTTCCAATCATATTGTTTGTAAACTTGTGTCCATCGATATGTTCAACATTTATCGCAAAGCATCGAACAATGGATAATTTACATTGCCTACAATTTCGGCCCAAGACTTCCAGAGTACCCCTCTCTATATTTACATGCACATATTTAATTGTTTCTATCTTTGCCGTTTTGAGCAAATACTACTGCCCAAATTAATAATAAATTTGGTATTCATGCTACCCAATACGAATATGACGGGGTTCCTTTTTTTTTTTGTGCTGGTATCATATGGAATTCTAGTCTTCCACGTGTTTCGAAACATTCACTGGTTATTTTTTGGACCCTCTCAAGCACCCCCTTTTGCGTTGGCATTTCCAATGGATTAAAGTGCGATCAAAAAATCAGTCAATCAGAGACCCATCCCCTTAGGTTTTTCGTGCACCTGTGAACTTTAGGGCTACATTTGTTGCTGTCGACAACGCTCCATGAATATCTGAACAACTCCCTAAAGTGTATTGATATCATGATGGAGCTTAGGCCGTATCCCCGATTTTCATTGTGTGAAATTTTAGAATATTCCGTATCTATTTCTTCCCCCCCCCCTTCTTTCCCATCTAGCATTCTTGATTTTCGATATCAACACAACGCAGGACGCAGCCTTGTGCGCTTTTTACAGCTCGAAATGATGCTATAGCGTCGGTTCTATTTGTATAACATCCTAGAGCTTGTATTGTGATTAATATCATCATTGCTCCCATGACCACTTGACAAACTTACATTTTGTAGATTATTCAAAGCTGGTGTCGTTATTTGTTGAAAAATTTCTCGTGGTGACCTCCAAATTACATACCTTTTAATGATGGTACAATCTACACAAAAACAATTTGAGAAAATTATTTTGTACCTATGCATTGTTGCTGATATATGAGCTTATTTCAATTTGATACCTGGGTACACAACCACTCACGGTGTTCTCTAAAACACATGGTCGGAGGAATTAAGATATCAAATGCAAAAGGTTTGACATGCGAATACCCGGAATGCCCTGTTAGCAAGTGCATCGTTTGCATTTCCCAACCGCCTATTAGATTATTTCAGAGTTTTTGTGTTGTTTTTATTAAAACACATTTTAATTCGACTTCTGTGTGGAAAAAACTGAATGTAATGGATGAAGAGGAACTAGTGGGGCTGAAGATCCGTCCCCCGACGCAATAGTTATTGATGGTCTTCCGTGGTAAGCCTAATGCCAGCAGTGAACCGATTCTACACCACAAAAACTGTTTTTCTAAAACAGCCATTTGTCTCACGTCTTACATATCATGCACTAGCCCCCATACGAGGCTCTTTCTACACCCTAGGTTCATGCTGATTTTTTCTTATTGCTCTTTTTTTTTCTCGCGTATATTCGCACGTAGAGGGATTTCCCTCCCCACCTTTTTTCCCCTTTATAGTGCAACTCTCACTCGAGTAAACATCATTGTATTGATATATGTGTAACATACATACAATGCCCGATGTCCTATGTCTGCAGGAAACCACCGAGGAACGAAATTACCATCGCCCCCACACACCGAGACCATGGATATAGTCCGTAGCCACCACAAGACCATAGACAGGATGGATGTTTGTCTTATTCGTGAAAAACCAGGCTCCAATGTAGAAGCAACATAATGTCTGCTGACAATAACATCGAAATTCTCACCATGGGACTCAGCTCTGTCATAGTACATCCATCTACAAACCTCCATCAGTAGACTTAAAGCACTCTCAATTCAGCCTTGGAATCTCCACCAAAACCTTCCAACTTATTATTGGCGATGCCAACAGCTATATGGTACCCAATTAAACTAAAGACGGAAAGCTGTCGAAGAATGGATAGACAGTAAACATCAAACCCGCCTCCTTCAGGACTCTAAGCTGCCGCCATCATTTGATAGTGCCCGTTGGAAGAAAGGTTACAACCCCGATCTAAAGCTATTGGTTAGCAAAACATCTCTAACATGGGTTTGAGCACGATGTGTCTGGATCCTGTCCACAAACTACATCGGACCATCGGTATCCAATGTTAACGCTGCGTAAGACCAAACAAGTGCTCTTTAAGCGTCGCTTTAAACTATAGGAAAGCAGACCGGCAAGGATTCATTGAGACTGGGACCAGAATGTGAAGGGATTGCCCCAAAAAACGCCATAACTTGACAATTTGCCCAACTAGGGAACAAGAATGACGGAGGCTTCATACCCATAGGCTGATGACGGATATATACCAAGCCCTTCCAAGGAATGTGCTGAAGAATATCAAGAGTACAATACCATGTTTGAAGATTGATCCTTTTTCAGCAAAACAACTGCTAAAGGTTAGGAGAGATCTCCCAGAAAAGATCAAAACCGGGCTTACTTTAATGAATCCACCGAAACAGCAAGAAAAGCATGGTTTACCATCCGAAAGCTGCGAGGGGATCAACAGAACCTCACAGCGCCAAACGTTAAACCACATCAAGTGCACCCAACTGCTTTTAAATGGCAGTGCAGCAAGAATCCCAAGAAGATCAAACTAGACCGTAAGAGGTCTAGTGGCGACCCTGATTTCACCTGCCCTTTCAATTGGAATCCGGTATTGCTAAACTTCAACCAGGAAAAGCTGTAGGCCTTGATAATATCTCAACTGAGCAGCTGAAAAACTTCGGCCCAGTAGCAAATGAATGGCTTCTTGAGCTCTACAATTGCTGCCTTATTTCCCACAGATCTGGAGGAAAGCACTTGTTATGGCACTCCTAAAGCCTGGGAAAGATCCATCTAATCCCAAGAGCTATAGACCAATATCACTCCTCAGCCATACCTACAAGTCCTTTGAAAGTCTCCTGCTCAACCGTATCGCACCTGTGATAGACGAACACCTCATACCAGAACCAATCAGGTTTCCGGCCAGGCAAATCAACAACTAGCCAAGTACTCAACCTAACTCAACACATCGAGGATGGTTTTGAGAAGGGATTGGTAACCGGAGTTGTGTTCGTTGATCTATCAGCAGCTTACGACACTGTTAATCACAGATGCGTACTCCGTAAGATGTTGGAACTCACCAAGGTTATCCGCCTGACTGAGCTAATCAAAGGATTGCTTTCAAATAGGATGTTCTTTATTCAGCTGGGAGCGAAGAAGAGTCGGCGGCGTAAGCTCAAGAATGGTCTACCACAAGGGAGCTGCTTGCACCTCTCCTGTTCAACATCTATACCAACGACCAACCTAGGAGTGCAGGAACCTGTCGTTTTATCTATGCTGACGATCTTGGAATTAGTGCACAAGGTGCAGACTTCTCAGTTGTTAAAGAGAGACTCCAAAGCTGTGGATTATCTCACTCCTTACTACGAGGAAAACCATCTACGTGCAAATCCATCCAAGACACAGGTGTGTGCTTTCCATCTACGCAACCTTGAAGCCAAACGTCAGCTTAATGTAACCTGGTCTGGTACACCCCTGGAGCACTGTGATAACCCTGTCTACTTAGGAGTTACTTTGGACCGCACTCTCTCTTATAAGACCCACATCAAGAAGACGAAGAGTAAAGTATGTTCACGCAATAATATCTTGAACAAACTCACTGGCACAAGATGGGGTGCTCGCCCACATACCCTAAGATCGACGGCACTTGCCCTGTGCTGCTCATGTGCAGAATATGCTTGCCCTGTAACACTGTGTGTGAAAGATCAACCCATGCCAAGAAGCTTGATCCAGCATTAAATGCCTCCTGCCGGCTTATCACAGAATGTCTTCGTCCAACACCAATGGAGAACTTATGCATCCTAGCAGGAATTGCTCCACCAGACATCCGTCGTAGTGTAGCGAGCATGCAAGAACGTAGCTGCCAAGTATCTAATGTGAAGCACCGTATGTCCGGACAGAGACCTGCTGCCAACCGCCTTAAATCCAGAGAGAGTTTCTTAAACAAAGTCCAACCTCTTGAATCAGACTCTAAGGAGTATAAGAGAGTCGCATTGTGGAAAGAAAGACTTGCTATCAACCAAGTAACATCTATTGGCATTGAACCTGGTGAGCATCTTCCTCCTGGAGCTGACTCCTCATGGGCTGAATGGCGATGCCTCAACAGATTGAGAACCAGAACTGGCCGATCTAAAGTTTCCTTGCAGAAGTGGGGCTACCTGGAAGCAGATCAAGACACTAGCTGTGGTTGTGGAACATCTCCACAGACGAGGGAACATCTCTTTGTCTGCCTACTGTTGAGCAATAATGCACAAAACAAGGACCTTGCTGAATTCAGTCAAACAGCCAGACATTGTACACATTGGCTGGATTCATATTTGAGAATCACTGTGTTTGGGATCGATAAGAAGAAGATCGATGACTATACGCTAGATATGGCAGGTTGTAACCACGCCATTTCTCATTCCAGGATCCACCCCCATTAAACTTGTGTTGGTGAGAATTCTTACAATGTCATGAATATCATGATTGTTGTCTTGTCTTTTAACTTAATTTACATTTTTGATTATTTCAAACTACAGAATAATCAATGCATCTATTTATACCATGTGCCAACTGATATTACAAATACAAAACACAATTTCACCTGTTGCCGAGCAAGAAAACAAGATATTCGCATTGTTTAGGATATTGCAAAAGAGTTTAGACCCTTATGGCATAGCTTCATTTACCTGGACGACAATTATTAGTGTTGAAAACTCTTTTAATTTACACATCAGGACTTAATTGGTGAGATTTTGTGTGAACATTTACAATGCAAGTTCGACCACAATAATTACAGTTACATTGATAATAGCGATGGACGCTCACTTAATTACTTTCATACTGATATACCCCGTCTATCAAGAATATCTTGCTTAAACTATATAAATCCCATGGAATGGGGGGGGAGAGGTTAGTGTTGTGCTACAAATTTTGTCATATCCTGTCTGATTTTTCAGTGATTTTTTAATGTTTTCAACACTTGGAAGTATATTAGACAAATTTGCTTCATTACAATAAAACAAAGCTATGATCAGTGGTTTGTATTAAGGTCACGATCATCTTTCATCCTTGACATTTTGTTTATTCACGTAGTATACACAGATATACAGAACAAAAAAAAAAAAAAAAACAAATAAACAATCAAACTCTTTTTTGGGCTCTGTCAATTGCTCTTACGTTGTACAGTGTGAGTCAAAAAGAGAGAGACCGTTGATGAATTATTTTTATCAAAAAAAATAAATTAGCTGATAAAACCAGTTTACATATTCGAAACACGCATTCGCATTCACATTCAATGACCCAGTCATTGAGTACTCCCACATACTCAAAGCATTTCAGCATTCCAGGACAGCGGGATAAAGGGTTCGTTCGCAGACAGGCATCATAATGGTTAGGTTGATGAATTTCGATCTGTGCGAAAGTAAATTTTTTTATCAAGCTTGATAGTTTTTTTTATAAAAATAATTCAATCACGGTCTATTCTTTTTGACTCACAATGTAACTGAACAAAAACATAAATATGAATTTTACGTATTTTCATATCCAGTGCACCCTGTATATTTTTCTTACAGACCATACAAATTAGGTTAACCTTGAATCATTGAAAGCATTACCTTCAAGTTTCCTATACCATTAATGCAAACGTATATGTCATGGAAAACTGAAGAAAAATGGTAATAAGAAGAAAATAGCTTGCACTTATTTCATTAACATAACACAAATTGTGATATGGTAAAACGTGAAGAACATTTACCCTTTAATTTTCGGTGTAATGTAGACAATATTATTGCAAGGACAGGGAATTGGCCCTTTGCAAGTGGAACATTGATTGACACTTACAAAACACACTGTGGGGCAAGTACAAGCCACCAAAAGTGCCAGAGTTAAATTATAGTTCAAGTAGTATCTTATAGTGGTTCTCTCAAAAGAAGAGAAGTTATAACAGTAGTAAATAAGGCCAATGGCCCACTATACAATACACTAAGTCAGAATATCGTCTTACAAGGAAAACACCTTATCACAATATGCACTGAATCATACGTCATCAATGGTGGTGGATAATATATCGCAAATAGTGCAAAGATACCTAATGTTCAAAGCTTCGCAATAATTTCATTCATTGGATACATCAGTGAAACAATGTTTCTGTTGGTACCATCACAAATTTTTGGGGTGGGTAAGTATTTCTTTCTTAAATCATAAAGAAAATCGCCAACCAACAAAAAGGATATCATTTCCACCTGCATACTCGGTTACCATAGGGTATATTTTCCCATCTACCTGTTTCGACACCAAGTACGTGATTAGAACAACGAAATTTAGCGAGAGCCCTTTTCCATTTAACTCGCCAAACTACTGACCAAAATACAGTGTCTGGTGTATTTAAAAAATTTTTAAAATCACGATAACATTGAAGTTACCCTGCTAGTTATATGCTCTCCAATCCTGATGAGAATTATCAAATACCCGCTTCTAATATACAGTCCAAAAACGCATATTCATCCCAAAAACCTCGCAAGCAAACATAACCGAAAACCCTATTCCAAAGAAAATTCTTGAAGAGTGGCCCACGGATGTAGGGTCGAGCATCAAGACAGAATAACATTTTTATACGCTTTTTTGGGATTATCGAATCACATATCTAATTGAATAACTTTAAGCCAGTATTTAAAACACGGATATAATTGGACGGGGAAAAATTAATGTTCTACCCACATTCACCCAACACTGCCGAGTTCGGAGTTGAATTACTAACACCAGTGCAGTTTACAAGCTTTAGATGAACGGCTTTCGATGACGTCATATGGACATGCCCCAACATCAAAGTATTCATTTGCCGTTAGTGTTGCACAAGTTTATTAAATCTAACAGCTGAGAGGAATTTGTGTTTGTTGTTTTCTTGTGTGGCGTGGTTGAGTGGGAATGCGCGTGTTGGGTGGTATTCAAGGGTCTTTGCGATGTATGTATGGAAAATCGTACCCACTCAAAAACTTGCCCTGTCCCATATTAAGGTTAGGAAAACCAATTAAATTGCTAGTATTCAAAGTATATTGTTTTCTCCCCGCCTGCTCCTCAATGCAAATGTCTGGTTACGCTACCGCACTTTGTAAACACTTTTCCTGTTGCGTATGGTCTGTATTTTAAGTGAGGAAGTCAACGATAATCAGGTCCAGTTTAAAGTTCCACCAATAAAATCTTTTTAACTCACATTAAGATTTGTTATAGAAACACCAAAATGAAACAAATTTTAACCATGTTAAGAATTCTATAATAACATTTAAAAGGAAATGTCTTTGCACGAAAATAAACCATATACGTTTTAATATGATTCCAATTTCTTACAAAATGGAAATCGAAAATATGTCTCAAAAGAGCGCTATGTACTCCTTAATGATGGCCTTAATGTTGAAACTATATTATTTTTTTACATCGGCAGGCCGCCGGCAGAACCCAATATTCTAGGTGCATTTAATTGAAAGCGACGCCTCCAGAACAGGGGGAAAGATTTAGGGAAGGAGTCCGATTTTAGATGCAGGAAGGAACACCGATAGTGCTCGGAGAAAGAAAACCTGCGAGGACGAGTATGGATCGGTAACCAAATTCACATCGCCACTGGGCTCGACAGGAATGAACCGGGCCCGCATTTGTGAAAAGGTGAGCGACTCGACCGCTACACCAACTCCCGCCCTAATTAGGCCTATGTTCATGTTATAATGCACATTATCATCAGTAACGTCAATGGTAATGAATTCACCCGAACAAAATATCGAATAAGGTAGCCATTTGTGATTTTATACCCTAGTGCTGCCAATCCAACAGAGAAACCTATTCGCGGGTGTTGTGGTCATTGTCACAGCGGAGGATATCGACCCAGGGGGGGGGTACTCAGTGTAAAGAGGTAGGTACATATGTGCCGACGAGAGGGGGTCACTTTTCGCCCCTTACTTAACAATGGGTAGTTTTTCCCACAATGCTACTATATTGGCTGGGTAAACTTTTTGAGGCGTTGCTACTATATAAAGGGTCAATTTTCAATGTTGGTCGCAATTTCTATGAAACTGGGTCAGTTTTCCGATTTCGGTAATTCAAAGAAAAATGTTGATTTGCCGATTTTCGGCAAAGTTACTCTGGAAATGGGCAGATTTTGCCAAGATTAGGATGAAATGTGGAAATTCCAACGCCAACTATAGAAATGGGTCGAAATTTTCGGAACCCAACTATATAAATGGGCTCATATTTTGTTACAATTGTCACTATAAACATGGGTCGATTTTTTACCCCGTGGACGCCCACCTTTACCATTTTGGGTCGAGTACCCCCCCCCCGGATATTGAATATACTACATAGTAGAAATGAAATTAAATAAATCCTTAGCCAGCCTTATCAACTGCCTGTTTGGATAACTAAACAATGTGAATACCTTTTAAGCTATTACAAGCCGAGTATATTCTGATCTAAACGCAGTCATTATGTAGTTCCCACATAATGATCAAATACTACACTTAGTAAACCTGGAGTGACTTTCACATCACAAAAATAACCCGAGTAAGTTAGGTTCTTCTGAGACCTCAATATAAATCTACGAAAACCCATAAAAAACAAACAAATATGATAAGGATAAGGACGCCTAGCCCTCAGTGCATTTCGACAGGATAATTGCACCTGACCGTATGGGTCAGTGCAGCCAGCACGAAAGCCGGAGGCTCGAGTGCCTGCCTGCACTGACCCCATACGGTCAAGTGCAATTTATGCTGTCGAATGCACTGAGGCGTGGTCCTTATCCGTCATATACTTTGAGAAAACAAAATAGTATCAAATCATTACATTAACATTAATAATTAACGTAATTTATCAAATTAAAAAATAAATTTTGAGGTATTTTTAAAATAAATTAAAAACACTTCTAACTCCAACAGCCCAAAGTGATACGCTATAAATAGTGCCAAAAAGACCTTGACGCAATTCATTTTTGATTAGTTGTTTGGAAAATGATCTGGACGTGCGAGAAAGATCAGACTCTCTAAGATACTTAGAGTGGCTAATCTTTCTCTCACCTCCCGGCAGTTTCAAAACAAACCCATTAGTGCTGAAACGCGTCCATGAAATTGAAAGAAGATAGACTTTTCGCACTGCCTCTTACTTGTTCCAAAACAAACCCATCAAGTGACGATTTGCATATATGCATATGAAATTTTCTTCTACCAATTCCAATGCCCACTTGTATTAGATGTTAAAGACCACCGAAGACATGATGTTCAAAACATGACTGGTTTCTGCATTGGGAAAACGATTTTATTTGTGAATGTTGGGTTTCTTGAAGTACACTTAATTCTCAGGGCCTACCCAATTAGATAGCAACAGGGGGTGATATAGTCCATTTCTCTCTACCTCCGTGCAGTGATGTCATAAACCTTGACGCAGCTTTACTCCCGCGTCAATTATGCCATCTTTGTGCGCGAGTGTAAAAACGCCGTCGCTTTAGCCAGCTAACGTGCGGTTTCCTGGTGCCGCCTATCAATCTCGCGCTGACTCATCGCACAGAGTAGGGAAGTTCAGCATAGTTCAGCTAAACTTTCTGAAAGGCTTTCTAATTTGACATTTTCTTGATTATTTCAACTTCAGACTAATCATGAATTTATTTATACCATGTGCCAACTGATATTACAAATCCAAACCCAATTACCTGTTGTCAGACAGAAAACAAATATTCGCATTGTTAGGATATTGGTAAGAGTTTAGACCCTTATTTGCATACTTCTATCTATAGCCTGGACTACAATCTTAGTGTTGAAAACGCTTTCATTTACACATCAGAATTAATTGGGTGAGATTTTTGTGTGAACATTTACTATGTCAGTTTCACAATAAATTACCGTTACATTGATAATTGCGACTGAACGCTCACTTCATTTACTTTCAGAATGCTATACCCCGTATATCAACGTAATATCTTGCTTAACTAATATAAATAAAATCCCATTGAATGGGGGGGGGGGAGATGTGTGCTTACAAATTTTGTCATTCTTGTCTTATTTTTCAGTCGATTTATTTCATTTTTTCAACACTTGGAAGTATATTAGATTTGGCTTCATTAAAATAACAACAAATCGATGTATCAGTGGTTTTATCACAGGTCAAGATCATCTTAATCCTTGCACATTTTTTTAATTCACGTAGTATACACATATACAGAACAAAAAAAAAAAAAAAAAACAACAAAATAACAATCAACTCTTTTTGGGCTCTTTCCATTTGCCTCTATACGTTTGTACAGTGTGAGTCAAAAAAAATAGGACCGTGATTTATTATTTTTTATCAAAAAATAAATTAGCGGATAAAAAGTTTTTACATATTCGAACAAGCATTCGCATTCCCATTTCATGACCTCCGTCCCATTGAGGTACTCCCACATACTCAAGCATTCAGCATTCCATGGACAGCTGGATAAATGGTTCTTTCGTCAACAGGCATAATATGGTTAGGATGATTGATTTCGGTTGTTCTTTTTCTAATGAGGCGGAAGAACCATGCTTTTTCGAATATGTAAATTTTTTTTATCAAGCTTGATTAGTTGTTTGTTATAAAAATAATCAATCACGTTCCTATTCTTTTGGGGGGGGGGGGGGATCACACTGTATAAGAAAAAAACATAAATATGAATGTTTTCATATCAAGTGCACCCGTATATTTATTCTTACAGACCATACAAATTAGGTTAACCTTGAATCATTGAAAGCACGTACTTTCAAGTTTACTATACAATTACATGCCCATTCAAAGTATGTCATGTGAAACTGAAGCTAAATGAGTAAAACGGGAAGAAAGATAGCTTGCACTTATTTATTACACATACAACACAATAATTTGTGGATATGGATAAAAACGTGAAGACATTTACCCTTTAATTTTCGGTGTAATTGGAATCGTAGACAATTATTATTGGCCAAGGACAGGGAATTTTTGCCCTTGAAGTGGACATTGATTTACAATACAAAAACACATTGCTGGGGCACAAAGTACAAGCAAAAACAAACTGCAGGAGTTAAATTAATAGTTCAAGTTCATTATATTGGTTCTCTCAAAAAGAGGAGAATTTAGTAACAGTAGTAATAAGTCCAATGGCCACAAATATATACAAGACAACTAATAAGAATATTCGTCTGGACACGACAACCTTATCACAATATGCAATAATCTATACGTCATCAGTGGTATGGATAACACATCGCAACATTAGTTGCAAGATATACATAATTTCCAAGCTTATTCAATAATTTAATATCACTTGTAGACATCGTGAAACATGAAAACAAAACTTGTCTCATGTTGGTACCATCAAAATTTTTGGGGTAAGCTATTTCTTTCTTAAATCATGAAAAGAATCGCAACCAAACAAAGTAAGTGATTACTCATTTTCCACCGCATTATTCGGTCACCATAGGGTATATTTCCCATCTACTGTTCGACACCAAGGACATTGATTTAGAACAACTAAAATTTAGCGAGACGCCCTTTTCCATTTCAAAACTCGCCAACTACTGGACAAATACCAGTTTCTGGTGTATTTTAAACATTTTAAAATCACAAAAACATTTTGAAGTCTAACCATGCTTTAGTTATATCTGCTATCCAATCCTGATGAGAAATATCAATATACCCGCTTTGCTTAAATACGTCCAAAAACGCATATTCATTACCAACCCCTTGCGCAAGCCAAAATAACCAAAACCCTATTTCCAAAAAGAAAATTTCTTGACAGAAAGTGGCCCACGTGCGTATTTTTTCCCGAATCATCAAGACAGGAATAACTATTTTTATACGCTTTTTTGGGTGGATATCGTCATTATAATTGAATAACTTTAAGCCAGTATTTAACACACCGGGGGGATAATTTGACGGGAAAACATTAATGTTCTACCACATTCACCCAACACTGCCGAGTTCGGAGTTGAATTACTAACACCAAGTGCAGGTTTACAGCATTTTAGCTGAAAAACGCTTTCGATGAACTCATATTGAACCCATGCCCCCACATCAAAGTATCATTTGCAGTGTAGTGTTGCACAAGTTTAATTAAATCTAACAGCTTGGGAATTTGTTGTTTGTGTTTCTTTGTGGTTGCGTGGATGTATGTGGGAATGCGCGTGTGTGGGTGTGTATTCAAGTCTTTGCGAGGTTATGGTATGGGAAAAGTACCCACTTCAAAAACCTTGCCCCTGTCCATATTAAGGTCAGGAACCAATAAATTGATAGTATTGAAAAGTATATTGTTTTCTCCCCGCCTGCCCCCAATGAAGATGTTCTGGTTACGCTACTGCACTTTTGTAAAACCCACACCTTTCGCTGTTTGGTTATGGCATCTGTATTAAGTGACTTATGTCAAAACGATAATCAGGTCCAGTTTAAAGTTCCACCAATAAAATCATTTTAAATCACTATTACAGATTTGTTTAATTCCAGAAGACAACAAAAATGACAACCAAATTTTAACATTTTTAAGGAATTCTATAAGAACATTTAAAAAAGGAACACAAATTTTTGTCTTTGCACGAAAATTAAACATATACGTTTATATGATTCCAATTTCTTACAAAAGGGAATCGGAAAAAAATGTTCACAAAGAAGCGCTATCTTACTCCTTAAGTGATGCAGTAATGTTGAACTTATATATTTTTTTTATACATTCGGCATTCGCCAGGCAAGAAACCCAATATTGCATGTGCATTAAAATTTTTCCGCGACGCCTCCGGAACAGCGGGAAAGATTTATGGGAAAAGAGTCCGATTTTTAGATGCAGGGAGGAAACCGAGTGCGCGGAGAAACCTGCGGAGGACGACTAGGGATCGGTAACCAAATTCACTACGCAACTGGCTCAACAAGGAATCGAAACCGGGCCGCATTTGTGAAAAGGTGAGCGACTCGACCGCTACACCAACTCGCCCTACCTAAATAGGCATATGTTAATGTTATATGTCAAATTATCATCATGATAGTGATGTTCAATGGTAATTGAAATTCAACAAGAACCAAAATATCGGAATTTAAAGTATCCATTTGTTTTTATTTTAATGTTTTTAAAAATAACCCAAATTCAACAGGAGAAGAAACCTTATTCGCGGTGCTGTGGTCAGTCACATGTCGGAGCTGATATTGGACCCCAGGGAGGGGGTACTCAGTTGTAAAAGAGGTAGGTACCTAGTGCCCGCGATATGGGTCACATTTTTTCGCCCCTTACTATAACAATGGGTAGTTTTTCCACCATATGCTACTATATTGGTGGGTAACTTTTTGAGGTCACTACTTATAGAAAAATGGGTCAATTTTTCAATTTTTGGTCGCAAATTTCTAATTGGAAAATGGGCCTCAATTTTTCCGATAATTTTCGGTTTGTATAAATTACAAGAAAAGGTTGATTTTTCAGTTTTCGGAAAAGTTACTATGGAAAATGGGCAGATTTTTTGCCCAAGATTACTATGAAAATGGTGCGACAAGTTTCAAAGCCAAACTTAGAAAATGGGTCGAAATTTCGGAAACCCACATATAAAAGGGCTCATATTTTGTACAAATTGGGCACTATAAACATGGGTCGATTTTTTTTTACCCGGCGACCCACACCTTTACCCAATTTTGGGTCAGTCCCCCCCCCCCAGGATATTGACTCATAACTTAGCATAGTAGAAAATGAAATTAATAAAGACCTTATGCCAGCCTTTATCAACTGCCTGTTTGGATAACTAAAACATGTGAATACCTGTAAGCTATTACAAGCCTGAGTTATTCTGATCTAAACGCAGTCATTATGTATGTTCCACATAATGATCAAATACTACACTAGTAAACCGGGGTGACTTTCACAAAAATAACCCGAGTAAGTTTATGTTCTTCTGAGACCTTCACATATAAATCTAAGAAAGAAAACCATAAAAAACAAACAAAGTATGATAAGGATAAGGACTAGCCTAGTGCATTCGACAGGATAATCGCAATTGACCGTATGGGTCAGTATAGGCAGGCAGCCCGAGAGCCGGAGGGCTCGAGTTGCTGCCTGCTATGACCCATACGGTCAAGTGCAATTATGCTGTCGAATGCCTGAGGAGTGGTCCTTATCCGTAATATACTTGAGAACAAATAGTATCAAATCATTACATTAACATTAATAATTAACGTCATTATCTAAAATTTTGAGGTAGTTTTTAAATAAATTAAAAAAACAACTTCTCGACTCCAAATGCCCAAAGTTATACTTCTATAAAATAGTGCCAAAAAGACCTTGACGCAATTCATTTTTGTTAGTTGTTTTTGAAATGATCTGGAAGTGCGAGAAAGATCAGACGCCTAAAGACGCTTAGAGTGGCTAATCTTTCTCGCACCTCCCTGGCAGTTCAAAAACAAACCCATTAAGTGATGAAACGCGGTCAATGAAATTGATAGAAAAGATATAGACTTTTCGCACTGCCCTTACTTTTTCCAAAAACAACCCATCAGTGAGATTTGCATATAAATGCATATGAATTTTTCTCTACCAAATTCCAATGCCCACTGTATTAGAGGTTAAAAGACAACGCAGACATGATGTACAAAAAATGACTGGCTTTCGCATTTGAAAACGATTTTATTTGTGAGTTGGGTTTATTGAAGTACACCTTAAATTCTCAATGGGGCCTACATTATATAGCAACATGATATGTCCATTTCTCTACCTCCGTGCAGAGATGTCATAACATTGACGCAGCTTGTACTCACGCGTCAATGTATGCCATCTTTGTGCGCGAGTGTAAAACGCCGTCGCTTTAAGCCAGCTAGTGCTGGTGTACTGTGCGCTATCAAAATTCTCGCGCTGACGTCACGGCACAGAGGTAGGGAAGTTCAGCATGCAGGCTACAACTTTCTTAAAGGCTTTCTAATTTGACAAATTATTAACGTAAGGAAAGAAACAGTACAAAATCAATTATTTGCTGAATGGTCTGCGCATGTGAATTCAAACTAATTTTACTTTTTTAAACAGAAACCAATATGTTTTTTTTCACTACAAAATTTAAGTTAGAGTGAACACCCATAGATTGTAGATACTAGTTCGTGGAGGGTATATATACGATCGGCATGTTACTTGAATATTGAGCAGTAAGTCGATTTCAAATGATTGACGGTATTTCTATTAGAACTAATACGGAGCGTGTTGACTGTGGTGACCCGCGGGGCATTATCTGATGACCCGTGATTATCTGCTGACCCCGCGCATATATGTGACCCAGTGCTATCTGATGACCAGAGCCAGTGCTTCCGCGAAAAATAATGGTCACGATGAACACAACATAGATAATCTAACACGAGCAGTATATAGATAGATAATGCAACATCAGTTATTCTTTGGATATTGTGCACCGGAAATGCACCTCAGCATCAAAAATGCAAATTTCTTTTGTAGTAGGAATGGACAAAAGTATCTGCGTTTACGCTCAAGTGACATCCCACTCTACAAACTTTCAAAGGGCATGGTGTGCCAAACTTCAAATAATTGTTGGAAACACTTTGAAACGATTGGTTAGTGTCATCCAGCAGTTTTGCCAATTCCCCAACATTGATGATGGGGGTTGGGGAAGGGTGAGATTAAAGAGAAAGACTGGTTGGGGCTTTCAATCGAGCGATAACAGGGGCTTGTAGGTTCTTATTATTTATTTCCAAGATTGTGGTTTGCCAAAGGGAGGGAAGCTTTGGAGTTCAAGCGGAACTACTCAACACCAAGAAGAAGGAAAATATCTCACACATAGCGCATCAAGAATTCATTATTATTTATTAATTATCCATAACCTCATGAATAATTAATGATGATTTATTAATTATTCATAAGCTCATGAATAGGCGCAGTAAGTCTATTACAATAAAATGTCATTAACATGTGAAGACACTTACGTCGACGAGGGTTATTGATATCTTACAAATGACATCCGTATAGTAAAAGATGTTCCTATGTACATAAATGACCCAAGCAACTTTCTTTTGATACCAAATCTCCATGTGGATGGATTAAAATGTGTGGGGTCCGAGGGTGTCAATCAGGCCGCCCACCTTACATAAGAGGTTGCTTCAAAATTCAATTATCTGGTTATCGCTAGTTCCGCACGGTTCGTTCAAGTAGCAACCGCTTACTAATACCACAGTTAGTGCAAGGACGTGAGATAGCTCATGTCCTATGCGTTAAGCACAGAGTGAGCATGACAGATCAAGGGCCTATTGAATGCACTGTCTGCACAGTGAATAGGGAAAATGGACAGTAACTGCAAGATGCGCAAATGTCGAAATTGTGTTGTGCAAAGAGCGAATCGCGGGGAAGCGAGTAGCCTAAACCTATTATGAACGGTTGAATATACGGCGGTCCGGTAAGTACGTAATTCCTGTTTTCTAAAATTGAAAAAAAAATTGAAAGCAGTGTTTGAAAATTCTCAAGACTGGAATACTACCGAATGGCATTGTGGGAAAAATGGATTCGCCCGTAAAGATTGCGTGTTAACTTTTCCGTATCTGCGAGTACCGAAGTACCCGACAAAACGTTCAATTTTCTTGCTAGGTTCTATAGGTTCAGACCCAATTACGATACATATTTAAAACAAAACATAATAACGGACCCTCTGATGCCAAAACTTCCATAGAACCCCTCCGTTTTCCGGAGATATTTGAGATTTAGTTTCATTTACACACATTCTCTATGACGGACTGATAACGTTAATCTCTCGCGCAGTACCAAATTAGATAATATCTTTCGCAGTCTGTGACACAGACTACACACTTTCCGGACCGCCGTAGGTTGAATATCTTTTCCGGAACCCGGCCTGCGTGTTTTAATTCTGCTCACAGCAGCTCACAACTAAATCTTGTATTCAAAATTTATGATTAGATTTTCTAAAAGTATCCATGAGTGTAATGGTGTATATTTCCAGTGCCATCAACCGCGCTCTTATTATGAATAGGAATAATGAGTCCATTAGTCCAGCCAGCTAGAAATGTTGCATTTTAAGATACGTGACTGAAAAGCGAGTGAATTATTTTCAAGACATTGTGTGGGAGGTGCCTCAATATTTGATCAGCAAACCATATAAGTCTGGTGATGCATTTGATTTCATGACAGCAATGGTGCTAATTCATATCCATTGATATTTTAGTATTAATGTCTTCCTCATCTCTCTGTTACTGTCACAGTTTGCATCAGCAATGTTAGAATTGTTAAAGGGACATAATGGCATGACAAAAATTGACATAATGAAAAGGACCCTTACTGAAATCACTTCCACGAGTTTGATAACAATTTGGATGTTTACATTCTGTAAAATCAGTTCCGGGGGGTGGCAGTTTGTGGCAATTTCTGGAACAGAAAAGCAAGGTGTTCACATCACTGACAGAATTTCTAGCATGTTTTGCGACACAATTCAAAAGCATTCAGACCGGGATTCAGGCATTGTACTTTAGGCTTGTAGTAAGATATTGATCTGGCAAGTGAAAGATGGATTAGCCGGGATTAGCACATATACAATAGCAATGGTCTGTGAGCTGAACAGATGACAACATGCTTTTCAAGTTTGGTAAATGCTGGCAGTAATGTCAGCATCCTTGTTCCAGAAATTGACACAAACTGCCACTATGTCCCTTTTTTGTTTTTGTTTAAGGGATAATAAATATTTCAATATGTTGAAATGTATGCAGCCATACCTTCTTGAACAATGGTGTAAAAGATATAGAATAAGGAAAAAAGAAATGACCCAGGAATAAAAAACGACAAGTTTTGATGCATCATCGTTTAGAGAAAACATTGAACACCGTGCCATCTCCTCTATTAGTACATATGGTGCCACAATAAAAGTTATGCAAGCAGGTATTCTTCAATTTCTCAAAAACCTAGCCTGATTATTTCATCATCTAGGAGCATATTAATTATACCCTTGTGTATAAGTACAAATGCCATACCAATCTGTGCATGCAATTTGATGCAAACAAGAGATATACAAGATTATTAAAGGCTATCTGTTTTTCACCCATTGCAATGGAATCTTTCCATTCGGTGCCGAGTGAACAACAACAAATTGAATGCACTGCGGTATTCACGACACGTCAGTAAAATAGTAACAACAAAATGATATTAGTGTTTTTTTCTTTACCTTTAACACTTAAGTGCATAAGGTCTTCCGCACTCCCGTTGGTGCATATCTGAAAACCACTTTGCCGTTGGATTTTTTTACCAAAACTCTGGTCATTGATAGGGTACATAAACACGACCACATAACAGAAAATTTTATTTTGCGATTTTATGGGCAAAACAAATTTTTGAGAAACGCCTTTTCAGCAATAGTCGCTTTGCAAACAAGAATACAATAAATGTAATTTTGACATACCAGAGACTTGAAGTGAGCTTAAAGGCTGACTCAGAGATTTTGAAATGGTGTAGTAATTAAAATAGTCATCTAGAACTAAAGAGAGTCCCCTAAAATTCTTAATTCCAAAATGAGAGATGAATCGGGTTTTAGTTTTCATGCAGTAAACATTTATGCACAGTATAACAGTGCCATAGGATACCGTGTATAACGAAAATTCCGAATCCGGAATTTTACAACAAAGTTGTGTTTTTCTATATGAAGGACTTTGATTTGAGCTTAGTTATTTCACACAGTAATATGGACAAGCTTTATGTATATGCAAAAACAAGATTTGTTTGAAAATTGAGTGCACCCCTCATCGGGAAATCTCTGAGTCAGCCTTTAAATAGAAAAAGATGCAACAATGAAAGGCAAAGAACAGCAAAAATTCGAGCAAACACCAGCAACATAAGAACGGAACTTCAAACACAAGAAAGAATACATTACAATTGACTTCATCATCTTTTAACCCATACATCACAAGGATTGGTCTGGGCTTGCATCTATACCACAACCAACAGAGAAATGTACTCCTTGCAAATGATAGATCTTCCAAGTAGAGTGGTAAATGGTTTGTCAACCGTCCCAATAGGTTTCAACTGCTTTCACCTTGCTTATTACCCAGAACAACTTCCTAACACAGAGATTTGGCCACACTGAGCCATATTTTATGGCATTATTATTATTATGCTGTCTGTCTTCCTCTTTCCATAAGAGTTTGCTTGTTTTCCTATGTTCTTGATATGATATACGACTACCTGTTACCCAAGTACATATGATGGATTCCTGTGTGAAAAACTTTAAAAGTGCGCTATATTTGCGATTGTGATTGTCTTGCATTTTCTGTGAAAACATGCTGTAGATGATATATTTACCATCAAGTAAACATTCACTCGACTCCTGAGCATTATCGGCAACAGCTACGAAGACCAATGAAAAAAATCGTCAGATTAAGGATTGGATCCCATGTCGAAAACGAAAATAATCTTGTTACTCGCATCCGTGTAGTTTGTAATGCGTTGCAATTCCGTGACTTCATACTTATCTTGCAATTAATCTACGTGTACCTAATCTTACGTGCAAATTCGGTCGTATCTGTAAGAAATTCGCAAAGTTGTATTTTCTGTCCATAACGGACAGAAATTACATTACAGCAGAGTGGCCCAAGGGACCGTGGGACACAAGCAATGTGAAAATTCTAAATATATGTCATCCTATGTTGAAAGTAATCAATGTCTTCAAGAGAAAATCACTCAACTTGTGAGGTATTGTTTCCTTTATATTAAAAATGATGAAAAAACCCATTTGCCTTCAAATCGACAGATGGAAATTTGGAATATGTGTTATTGAACAAATACTGTTTCAAGGTCTTCATTATCAAATTATAGAGCAATCCTTAAGTGATATGTTTGGTCTCTTTTAGACTATGGAGCATGTCCTTCTTAGCTCTTCTATGGTGTTGTTTTGTAGTCTACATTAGCGCACTAGGGAAAAACCAAGTGTAAATTCATAATAAATTATTACAATCATATAACCGTCTGTTCCCGCATATAAAACTGGTACATTTTCTTGAAAATGAATAAAATTCCACCTAAATTTCTTATCCCCAATATCAGTGACTAATGGATACACATAGACTTCAGCAAATCATGGAGCTCACTCGGGTAATGATGTTCAACAATCGACCCGGTATGTGGAGGAGAAAACACTTTCATTTTTATCTTGGAGTGATGGGCTATTGTTATAATCACGGAGTTGAAAAGATTTCAGGTGTTATGACCTCCCGATTCAGACTGAGTATTTGTTTCATGACTTAAGCACACAAAATCTATCTTCGATCACAAGTAAATGAATCTTGAGCTTCTATAGTGTATGTTCAATTAACTTTGACCGTATATTTCATCATTTATTAGAAAAGGAGGAAAACTAAAAACTTTGTGCAGAACCACAATCCGTAACTTATTTCTTAACTCCATTCTATTCAATTTACAACGTTTTCAAAAGAAAAGAAAACTAACGTCAACGACTTATATTACAATGTAAACTGATTATTATTGTGAAAGATGATAGGTATTTTGTGTGTTGCGCCATGACCAAATCACTCAACCCGAATCGTTGAGAAGTTGGGAATTGTGCCTTCCAACATGGAAGACAATGTTGTCAGTAATTGCGACTGTTCTGTATATGAAGCAAAACACAGAAAGGCGTCCATATTAACTGAAAAGATTACACTCCTCGCCAAAAGTACTTGGAACACATCGCGCTTTCTTAATACAACTAAGTGTGAGACTTTGGCGTGTGTGACATTATCATCCTCAAAACTCCAAGGGAAAGCAGGAGCTGGCACCATTGCTTACCCTTCTTTTCACCATCAGTCAAGGTTGAGACACTTTCACAACACGATGAAACATTGGTCTCTAAATACCATTGTACAGGGGAGCGGAGAAATTTATTTACATCCAAATGACTTTTGGCTAGGATTGTAGCTATGCATGGCCATTAACGCAATGCTCCCTGGTAGTATTCCTTTGGCGAAAAACAATGAACAGTTAAGTAAATTAACCCACAAGGAAAATGTAACAAATGAATGAACAACGGTAAAGGGAGGGAACCCCAGCCAACCAATTACGCCCATGGCTAGACCGACCCATTTACATAAGGGGTCACGTATGGACTACTTAATGATTAACGTGAAAAACGTCCTTGTCCTACCGTAAATACAGGAGTAAATAGACTACCTTCACAATTTTGGCATCACAGAAAATTAAATTACAAGTGAATGTGATGTAGACATTAAACATGCTTCCTATGCCCTGTGATATGACTGCCTATTGATAGAAATGCTCAATAAGACACACACAGAAGCAAGACTACTAAATACAGCAGCGTTTTAGCTAAGGATTCTCTAAAAACCTACTGAGATAACAAAAACAAATATTAACATTTTTATATACTTGTCGTTTTATTTTACTGCATTTTTGGCATTTGAAGCCACTTAAAAAATCACTAAAAATTATTTTTGCCAATCACAGCAGCCAACGTCGACACAATTATCATTTGGCTACAGCACTTACTCACAACCTTGAAAACATGACAAAGAGTGAAAAGTTTCAAATCTGCCAAACAGCAACATTTAACTCCAAAAAAGAATATCAGTATCTATAAATTTACTCCAACTTTGCTCAAACGTACGGCTGAATCAGATGTCGGAAAGATTGGTTTAAAAAATCAAATAAGTGTTACTCCTCACTGTACTGATCGTACACAGTGAGACGTATTACAATCAGCTCAGAGGTAATGTCTTTCAAAACGGTATTTGAACTTTTCAAGTTATTTCATATCAAAAGAAAAGCAAAATATTAGCAAGTAATGAGTTGAAGAAGCTGCTGCTAAACAATGACATATCAATTTTTTTAGCTAAAGTACGACCTTTTCGTCGTTATTTTAGTTACTTTCTATTGCAAGTTGCAGTTTTATCGGTTAGCTGATATCGTAAAGTATTTTGATTCATTTTTCCAAATTTTGGGACACTGTCTTTCATTGACGGCATCTCTTTTCCGGTCCACACAATCTTCTGTAAACATTAAACCCTAAAAAAAAACGTACAAGAACCATTCTTCGGGATGTCACACACGTGACCGATCTTTATTTGCCTTCCATGACAAAACAAATAATCTAACAAAAGTGGAAACATTATTTGGTTAGATTTTGTCCAAACCTAACTAAGAATAATGTTTCCACTTTCGCTAGATTATTTGTTTTGTCATGGGAGGCAAATAAAGTTTGGTTACGTGTGTGACATCCCGAAGAATGGCCCACAAATACTTTAGCAGCTATGCTGGAGTCATTTCTGGCGTCCCTGCCTCTGTATTACTTCTCGGGTACAGTCTGTAACTACGCTCGCCAGCTAGGGAACAAAGCAATCACATCAAACGTTTTTCACACTCTTGGATTCTTCGGAATAACATCTGTTTAAAAAACGAAACTTTGGCATTCAATTCGTCATGTGTATTTAAAAATTCATGGTACATTATGATTTTTTTCTGCATGTTGCCAGTGTGTTATATTTTAAGATTTCTAAAGGATTTTCTAAGGATTCGTGATAAAATAGAGCCATGGGAAAGAATTGTAACTGTATAAGAACTTGAGATTCGATTGATTATAAAACGCAGCATCACAAAAAATTCATGTAAATCTGAAAACACATCTTGTCTGTGGATAGGTTTAACGGCAATCTGAAACCGATGTGCATGTTTGTGGTGAGTCGATCCCTATTAAAGACAAAAGTAAAAATTTTCTCTTAAAACACGCGTCTTCAGTAGTTTTACTTCAGCGGAAATAGATTTGTACATATACTTTGCAAAGTAACAGTAAGACCACACACAAGCCAACTTACATGCGTGTGCGATCAGTTTCCTCTGTATTAAACCTTTTCCTTAATTACAACATAACTCGGCTTATTACTAGGGCTCAAGAGAAAATAGGCATAAACCATTTTATATTATTAATAAAGTAAAGATAATTTCCAGAGAAAACATTGCAACCGTGGGTGCAACCAGCCCGCCTTAGACGCAAATATATAGTACCAATACCATAACGGCGTTGGGACAAGGACCCCTTTGCATTACGTTCCCTATAATATTCATTTGAGATAACTACACGTGTGTTACTTTTTTTCGAGTTTCGAGTTACTATTTTCTAGTTTCGAGTTATTTTATATTTTCGAGTTTCGAGTTATTTTGTCTGTCCTCGGATGCATGGCAAACGTCCGATAAATGTGTTAGTTGTGTTATAGGTCATTTTGCAAGCAGTAAAAGGCTTGCAAAATGACCTATCCATTTTTAAACATGTGCTTATAGGGAATAAGATCTGCTAGTCAATTATCCATTACTCGAAAATCAGAAATGGGACAAAATTGGTATTTACGTCCGCAGATGTGAGACGCACAGCAGCTGATTTTTTTTGCACCAAAAATAACAACCAAGTTTGATTTATAACAGACACCCCATATCCTGACTTAAAAGGATTTTGAAATATAAATACTGCTTTGGCATGCTGGCACTATAGAGCTGCCACGCTGCACAGAAAATTACCCACCCAAGATTCCTCAAGATAAGACGTAGCTCGGCTGACTGAATTTTTCAAAATGCAAACCTACTTGTTTCATAGACATATTTTGATTTTTGCTCCAAACCCAAAAATAATTTCTGCCTCCAGAACACTTACTTTAAATGTGTGCTTTTGTTCAAAGAGATAAATTGACCCTAATGACTATCATAATAAACGTACAATTACAAGATGGGTTACGCAATGGCGATGATGCGTTATCCTGGACTATTTATTTTTTTAACTCCCTCACAATAATTAGTGCAAATAATTTAAGCCATGGCCTATATCCCGTTTATTCTGCCGTAAAGGCCTTATTTCAAGTGGCAGACCTCAAAGTTACCTCGACATACATGATAAACAACACTTCCAAAGTAGAAGTTAAAGTCACCGCAAACATATACATGCTGTCCTCCAAAATGTTAACACTCGGCATACTAAAATACGCATGGGTCTTTGTTTGGTATGCTCGTAAAGCTAAGAAAATAAGGTTTCATTTACTCGTGAGGTCATTAATTCTGATTAAGGCTAATTAAAATGGACTTTCTCTCTTGTTAATGTAAGCAGTTTCACGATTCACAGCATATCTGGAAAAATCAACAGGCGTTTTAATATCTTGAGATTTGATGTTTTGAGAGACAGGGATCCGGGTACCAAAAAGAGCGCTATAAAATTATTTTTTAAGTATAACACCAAAAAACAAGCGTTTCCTAAAATTATGGAAAAAATAAAGAAAATAGATAATTCACCGAAATCAATAATCGATGAAGGAGGGATTAGATCAAATGCGGCTTGAAACTTTAAGCGTTGTTATATCAAGGTTCTATACCAAGAAATACCACGAAATGAAACGCGAGGGCGGGTGATAGGAGTAATAACATGAACAATATTGAATAAAGATGATGCAAATGGACACCTGCATCACAGACTTTGTCAAGCTTCAAATAATTTCTGGAGTTTTCATTGCGCGATAAGCATTTTAATGAAGTACTTAATTTGAGCAAAGGGGGCAAATAAAATCCTGTACTCACCCACAGATGATTTCGCCATTTGCAAACTTGCACTGAAATTTTTTCTCAACTTGTGCGCTACTGTTGAGAACCCCAAGCCCAGGATGCTACTCCACAAAACGTAAATTAATTGGCAGAGAAGAAGAAGTACCTTTAGTTCTAGAAATTGCGTTACAAGTACGTCAACTCCAAGTACAAGGACGAAATGTCCAGCACACACTAAAGAAACGGTCGAAAATTTCTGAAACCTTGGTGGTGCCAGGGAAAGTTTTGTGGTATCAAGAAGCACTAGCAATAGTGTGCTCATGGATGCCGTCAGACAAGGAAACCCGATGGACCACATAATCCGTGAAACCACTAGAGGAACAGCTTCGTTGGATCCGTAGGGGTTTGCAAGGAGTGAAATGGCGCGAGTGATTCCAAGTAGTACCAATATACTGTTTAAAGTTATAGTTAATGCCCTAGTACCAATTTTGTCAACTTCTGTAAGTATTGTGATTAAAATGTACGACGCATAAACAGCAATAAGCAAGAATGCAAAGGGAAAGAAATAAGTATGGAGTGGAAGTGCTACGCCTAATGTACTCGTAGCTTTATCCCAGTTAGGACCAGGTTCTGGCCATTGCTCTGGTTCAGAATCATGTTCTGGTTCCCCTGCAGGTGCATTTTCTGGTTCTGCATTAGGTTCACTTTCAGGTTCCGCACTAGGTTCACTTTCTGATTCTGCATGAGGTTCACTCTCGGGTTCTGCACTTGGTTTATTTTCGGGTTCTGCATTAGGTTCATTTTCGGGTTCTACACCAGGTTCACTTTCAGGTTCTGCATCAGGTTCACCTTCAGGTTCTGCAGTGTGTTCACTTTCAGGCTCTACACTAGGTTCACTTTCAGGTTCTCCAGTAGGTTCACTTTCAGGCTCTACACTTGGTTCACTTTCAGGTTCTGCATTAGGTTCACTTTCAGGTTCCGCACTAGGTTCACTTTCAGGTTCTGCATCAGGTTCACTTTCAGGTTCTACACTTGGTTCACTTTCAGTTCTGCATCAGGTTCACCTTTAGGTTCTGCAGTGGGTTCGATTTCAGGTTCTCCAGTAGGTTCATTTTCAGGCTCTACACTAGGTTCACTTCAGGTTCTGCATTAGGTTCATTTTCAGGGTCTACACTAGGTTCACTTTCAGGTTCTGCACTTGGTTCACTTTCAGGTTCTCCAGTAGGTTCACTTTCAGGCTCTACACTTGGTTCACTTTCAGGTTCTACACTTGGTTCACTTTCAGGTTCTACACTAGGTTCACTTCAGGTCCTCCAGTAGGTTCACTTCAGGTTCTGCATTAGGTTCATTTTCAGGTTCTACACTAGGTTCACTTCAGGTCCTCCAGTAGGTTCACTTCCACGCTCTACACTTTCAGGTTCTCCAGTAGGTTCACTTTCAGGTTCTGCACTAGGTTCGCTTTCAGCTTCTGCACTAGGTTCATTTTCAGGGTCTACACTAGGTTCACTTTCAGGTTCTTCAGTAGGTTCATTTTCAGGCTCTACACTTGGTTCACTTTCAGGTTCTGCACCATTTTGTTCACTTTCAGGTTCTGCATCAGGTTCACCTTCAGGTTCTGCAGTGGGTTCAATTTCAGGTTCTGCACTAGGTTCACTTTTGGGTTCTGCACTAGGTTCACTTTCAGGTCCTCCAGTAGGTTCACTTCCACGCTCTACACTTGGTTCACTTTCAGGTTCTTCAGTAGGTTCATTTTCCGGTTCTGTATTGGTTCACTTTCAGGTTCTGCATCAGGTTCACGTTCAGGTTCTGCACTTGGTTCACTTTCCGGTTCTGCAGTAGGTCCACTTTCGGGTTCTACACTCGGTTCACTTTCAGGTTCCGCATCAGGTTCACTTTCAGGTTCTACAGTAGGTTGACTTTCAGGCTCTACAGTTGGTCCACTTTCAGGTTCTGCATTAGGTTCATTTTCAGGGTCTACACTAGGTTCACTTTCAGGTCCTCCAGTAGGTTCACTTTCAGGTTCTGCACTGGGTTCACTTTCAGGTTCTACACTTGGTTCACTTTCGGGTTCGTGTATTTGGTTCACTTTCAGGTTCTGTATTAGGTTCACTTTCAGGTTCTGCACTTGGTCCACTTTCAGGTTCTGCACTGGGTTCACTTTCAGGTTCTGCACTTGGTTCGCTTTCGGGTTCTCTACTCGGTTCACTTTCAGGTTCCGCATTAGGTTCACTTTCAGGTTCTACACTTGGTTCACTTTCTGGTTCTGAACTGGGATCACTTTCAGGTTCTCTACTCGGTTCACTTTCAGGTTCCGCACCAGGTTCACTTTCAGGTTCTGCAGTAGGTTCACTTTCTGGTTCTGAACTAGGTTTACTTTCAGGTTCTGCACTTGGTTCACTTTCAGGGTTTGCACTAGGTTCACTTTCAGGTTCCGCACCAGGTTCACTTTCAGGTTCTGCACTAGTTTCACTTTCAGGTTTTGCACTATGTTCACTTTCAGGTACTACAGTAGTTTTACTTTCAGGTTTTGTACTGGGTGTGCCTTCAGGTTCTGCACTAGGTTCACTTTCAGGTTCTACACTTGGTTCACTTTCGGGTTCTACACTAGGGTCACTTTCAGGTTCTACACTAGGTTCACTTTCGGGTTCTACACTCGGTTCACTTTCAGGTTCTGCACTAGGTTTAATTTCAGGTTCTACACTTGGTTCACTTTTGGGTTCTGCACTAGGTTCACTTTTAGGTTCTGCGCTAGGTTCACTTTCGGGTTCTACACTCGGTTCACTTTCAGGTTCTGCACCATTTTGTTCACTTTCAGGTTCTGCAGTAGGTTCACTTTCAGGTTCCACACTAGCATGACTAGGTTCACTTTCGGGTTCTACACTTCCTGGTTCTGCACTAGGTTCATTTTCAGGTTTTGCATCAGGTTCACGTTCAGGTTCTGCATCAGGTTCACGTTCAGGTTCTGCACTAGTTTCACTTTCAGGTTCTGCACTAGGTTCATTTTCAGGTTTTAGAGTAGGTTCACTTTCAGGTTCTGCACTAGTTTCACTTTCAGGTTCTGCACTAGTTGCACTTTCAGGTTGCGCGCTAGGTTCGCTTTCAGCTTCTGCACTAGGTTCGCTTTCAGTTTCTGCACTTGGTTCGCTTTCGGGTTCTACACTTGGTTCGCTTTCAGGCTCTGCACTAGGTTCACTGCTAGGTCCGTTTTCAGGCATTATGCCAGGTTCACTTTCGGGTTGTGCGCTAGGTCCACTTTCAGGTTCGTGCTTATTGGTGTTTCAGTTCCTGCTTCTCTCACATATCTTTTTCTCACATCAATATTCCTGTCTCTATCTAAACCTCGTTTTTCATATTTTCTATGTTTTTCAGTTTGAAAGTACTCCAACAACCAATCAACAGCATCCCATTCAATGTGTTTGTTATTCTTTCCATATAAATGTGTTTCCATTCCTGGTTTAGTGATTGCGTGCGGATTCTTGTTAATAACATCACTGACAGTCACCGTGAAAGATAGAACCGGAAAGAAAATTAAAAGGGTCTGAAAATACGTAAGCATTATCAACAATACACTGAACCGCATTTCTCATAGCATTCACGTGTATTATTCTGTTTCTTTTTTCTCTCGTTTCCCCTCTCCTTTTTGCTTTGATAATTTGCTTGTTTGTTTCCCAAGAACGCGTTTCGTTACCAAAGTTCAAGAATAATATGAAGAATTGTGCGCGTTATATCCGTGGAACTGCCCAAAACCAATCTGTTATGTGAGTAAATATATTGTAGACGGTATATTTGACATCAAGTAGGATACACACGTAGGCTCATCAGCGACAATATCTGATACCATGCATACACAATTATTAAGAATTCGATTGCATAACCTGAAACGGAAAAAAATCTTGGTACTCGCATTCATGTAGTTTGTATTACTGTGTCGCAATTCAATTCCGTGACTTTATACTTCCTTATCTTGATATCAAATGTCCTTCCGTAACTGCCGTTATCTGATAACCTTCAGATTTTCGATATTTATCCACAAATGGACGCTGACAAGAACATAAAATTAATGTTTGCCTTCGTAAAATGACGTTGATCTTGGTGTTTATCTGTGATAAAGTAGAATATCCAGACACCTTGTACTATGGAGTGTTAACAACCAACTATAGGTTGCTTGTATTTTGCATATACAGCGGTCGAAAGTTCTGCTGCACCTGAACGACGCGTTAGAGTTAGTTGGCAACTGCCTTTCTGATACACCACGAATATTAAACCTTGATTTTGTCTGTTGTATTTCTGACGTCACCTCAATTTGATGAACGCGTGCGCCCATCATCATGGTATAAGTAAGTGAGCTCAGTCTGCAGATATGTGTTTAAATGCCTGCGATTTAAACAGCTCTGGCTAGAGCTCCCTTGGCTGAGGTGAGGCTCGATTTCATCACAGTATTGGTGAATTGATACAAGAATCTTACACAAATTTTAAGGAAAAGAAACGAATTTATATGCGAATATGAATTATGTTTATTTTGTTCCTAATGCCACAACCAACCTAACTAGCTGTTCCCACATTTAGAATCAACCCTGGAAATGTTGACAAAAAATGAAGTGGATTTTTTTTCAAAATTATTTTTTTCATGCATTTAAACTGATGTAAGACAGGTTTGTAATATTTCAGAGAGTTACAAATGTCTAGATTTTATTTGTCATTGGTTCTGATAGATTTCTCAATAGCTTTCAATCTTATCAATCACACATTAAGTTAAAACCAATAATTTTATTTCACTACATGCATACATTGATACAAACTATAATATATTACGTACTTAACAATGCAAATACTGAGGATGTCATATTTGATGCGGAGCGCGAGACTCAACATCTTACATAACAAGGTCACTGTATAAACAAAACATTATAATTAAGCAGCAACAAATTGGAAATAATAGAACAAAGAACATACTCAATGAGGTGTTATAACAGAATCAACGTTCCTTGGAAATATGTTTTCAGCGTGTACAATACATGACAGCGTGTACAACACATATACGTTCTTTACGCTTTATTCTTTGATTTATTCATAAGCCATGTCTTGTGTTCCTTTGAGGTAATTCAGTAATTCGACTAATTGCTCATATTAGTCGAATGAATAATGACTGGATATAATCAACACCATTCGTCCACCTTTTCCATCAGATACGGTGTATCTCAAGGCTCAATCCTAGGACCCCTTCTATGTTTACTTTATATTAATGACCTTCCTCGGTGCTTTCCTAGTCTTTAATTTATTAGGTTCGCGGGCGATACTAATATATCTCATTTATCTAATTGGTTTTAAATAAGTAACTTTCTCTAAACACTCTTTAAACTGTGGAAGACCACAGGTAATGCATATCAATGATAGGATTAAATGTTTCAGGTACAACTGATACATTTCCTCAGACACCACTGTACAATCTGCGTGGATCCAGCATGTGGATCCAAATGTGGATCCACATGAATATTTAGGTTCGAGCCTGGTTCAATTCCGGATAACAGAAGAGTCATGGTAATGTGACTTGGAAGACGAACTGCATGACGCATGAAAAAGCCCTTTATTTTAGAATCTATGTGTTCCGGTATGGTGTTCATGGCAAATTCACAGCAATTATAGCCAATGGGCTTTGCTGTTTGCAGGTCATTTATACAACTAATATTCAATTCAAAAATAAAAACTATTGGTGGAATTTGACGGAAGGCGTACATTTTGATTATGTGACCAGCATTTATTTACGGCAAACCGCTCTTGCGCTGACGTAGTATGATGAGCAATAATACGTCTGAATTATTTGAATGACAACAATCTGTGTGAGCCCATTGGTTTGACTTTGGAAGGGTACACAATAAAACGATCAGTCATTAAGTTTCAAAATCTGACTACACAGAGACCAGTGTTGTATACACTTGAATACACTATCATCATCATATCCAGACACTATTATAATGAAGAAAAGCTTTACAGACCTGTATGAGTCCCGTCAGGTAAAACATAAGTCAATGGGACGGGACAGTGAGTGTTTGTATTCAAACTGGTCAGCTGATGATATCAAACCGACAAGATTTCAATCTTAATCAATCTTCACAAAGAAAGGTGATACTGTATTTTGACTGTAAAACATCCCATGGTTGGTAAACATTCATAGCAATCCAGTGTTGGATGGAGGATGAATAAGTTTGTTCAAGACGTCCGTAGTATCATTCATATGGGACAGTGACAAGATCGCATTTTGTTGTAGCTGGTATAAAAGTATAGTGTATCTAAAGTCTCTATCAGCCTTCAAAGACGCATAGTGGCTATTAAAGTCAGAAACCTTAGCCGCAACCTTAGCAGCATAATGCTCTCCAGACGAGCAATTAAAAGCATGCGGACAAAGGGGTTTAGAAATGTATTATTCGTAATGGTCATCAAGTCGAAGGCTTGGCAGGACATTAATCGTATGTAAGTACAGAGCTAAAATGCTTACTTTGCATTTCTGGCACGTTTTCCGTGGACAGCTAGGAAAATGAATACTCTTAGTGAAATAGGCATAATTCTTCTAAGGAATGGTATATTTGTTTCATTCGTTCTTCAGATGCTTAATCTTGGTGTTTACTATTTGTTTCACTTGGATTATTAGTGTTTTTAATCACCGATTCCAGCAAAGTGCTTTTGAGGACCGGCGGGAATGAGATACCATCAACGGAAGACAGTGGTCTTTAAAAAAATCGGAAAAATGTGAGACATCTGCAATGCAATTGGAATGATAAATCACGTGTTTGCCGCAAATCATCTCTGAATACGTATTCACATTTCAATACAAACGTATACTGTCAAACGGTATTATAAAAAAGTTATTTTCAAGTTAACACGTGACCACTGTCTTGTCATTCAATTTCCCGATTCCAACAGTGATGGACTTGCTCCCATCTTCCATTGACGTTATCTCATTTCCGATCCACACAAGCACTGCACTTTTTCTCCCGTAAACATTTAGACTATCAAAATAAACCTGTACAATTCAATTAGCAGCTATTTTGGATCAATTTTGGTGTTCCTGTTTCTGTATTCCTTTCGGAAGGCAATCGGCAAGTTATCGATCGCTAGCTCTGTTTATCCATCATATAGGGAACTTGGCATTCAAATCAAAATGTTTTTTTCGCCTTCAGGATTCTAGGGAAAACATTGTTTGAAAAAATAACAAAACTTTGTGCAATTCAGTGCGTCCATAGTGGTTAATAACGGATGGTACAATTTGAAAAAAAAAACCAAAAAATCTTTTTTTCAGCATGTTGAAATACTTTTGTCCACTGTGTGTATAAACACACTCTTCCTTACATGCTGAACTCACCTTGAGTATTCGACCGGAAGGCAGGTGAAATAAAACACGCGGTATTTTAGCGATTAATTGATTTGGAACGCAAACAGACATGAAATATCTATGAACCTATCATTGGAATTCATTGGGATAGAAACATACTAATTGTGCTTGGCTTAAGGTCAGTTTTCATCATAATAATGTATTTACATTAAAAATAAACCTCACTCATGCTTGAAATCGAACTGCCTGCAAGATGGTTATATCCTGTGTACTGTTAATCAAATAATAAATTAAATTAAAATCTGCAGCCCTCTTTATCGATATTAACAAGATATTACCTGCTGGTGTCTACTCTTCGCTTCAATCTGAGTCTGTATACCTGCTCAATATCTATATCACAAATGCAACCATTTATCCAATATGAGTTCTCCGCATCCAGAGCAAGCCTAAAGTGTACTAAGACCACAGATTTCTATTTAAACACTAGATAGCAATGCCAGCTCAAAACCCGTTAAACCATCTTTTGGGGCATGTGCGTACTTATGTTCCATAGCATGGTGGTACCATTTATTAATATATTCCCTGATTTCCATAATCTGGTGTAAACCAATTAATTCATATACTCACGCATTTGAATAGAACGATGTAACCGTTTCCAGGTGCCAACAGTACGGCATGCGCGTACGCGTGCGAGTTCGAATGGATTACCGTATGAATTTTATAATTTTCAAAACACGGTACGGTGGCCGCCTATTCTTCAACACGGGCGTACGGCATCTCCTTTTTCTGTATCTATGACTAAGACTAAAGTGTACTAAACACCAGGGGAGGGCGGCCAACAAATCCCAATTTCAGACGTCCGCCATTGGTTTCACTAAAAGCGAATCTTGACGAAAAATTCTTAATTTTTATATGTTGTCAAGGAATATTTTCTTATTCCAAAACCGTTGGAGTTGAAGAATCAACTCCACTGGAAGGGTTATTTATGATTTTTTTTCATCGCAATTTTATTTTCCGTTTTGGGTACAGGCCTCCTAACGTATTGTACGCACCACTGTCAAGTGTGTATAATTCTGCTGTAGTGTTCATACGATCGTGGGGAAGAAATATGACCCAGGGCGACCGATCTCGTGTGCCGTTAGTTTCTGTTAGTAAGTGTACACCGCGTGTGTGTATAACGATGTAATTAGTCCTTGCCACGAGTAAATGAAGTAAGTGAAGTAGCCGATGTAAAATAGGGATTTGTTATCTGTGGGATGTCTTGTGATGGTTGATTGATGTTAGGACTATGTGTGTACGTGGATAGTTTCGCGGAAGGCGCTGAGAGGAGTGATTTGTTGTATACATGCCCGTATACATCCTGTTTTGCGGCAAGAATATCGTTTGCATGATAGCAGTGGATATAGGCTATGTATGACATTTGTATACATGAAAAATTACATTGTGAAATTATCGCATTATGACACCATTGTGCAAAGAAAAATGTATTGTAATGTAATAGATGGATTATTTTGTTTTGCACAAAGATATGGGAGAAAATATAAGGGTTGTCCCCGCGTCCAGTTTTATTTATATGACATAGTGCTGAAACCACCAAAATTGTGTGTCATGTTTGCCGGAGCCTAAATTGATGTGCAGTGATTGGCGTATTTTTGTTTTCGTTGAAACGAGGAGGAAACTCGTGTGTTGTAGTAGATAGATCAAGTTACTGTTATTCTTGTGAGGACCCAAAATGCTATGTAACTATGTAGAAGAAGATGTGAGGTAGAAGTGATTGAATGAATTATTGAGTATAAATGTGAGGAAAAAGAGGATTATTTTTTATGTAGAGTGGATTTGGTGGCAATTTCCTAAAGAATTATGATAATGATATCGAAATGAGCAAGTACAAAGAATTTGTTTAACACTTATGTCTATATTCAGTTAATGTATCTTATAATAGATTAAACCATCTTGTCACCGGAAGAAAGTTAAAGACTGCGTCAATTGTTGGGGGAAAAAAAGGCATGTGGCCCAAGTTTACCTGTCAGGAATGAACTAAAATAATCAGCCTTTTCATGTTTACATGGAGAGTGCAAAGCATTTGTGGTTCTTCATATCCAAAACCACAGGCGCTCAAAAGTCAGTATGACCACCCCCCATTGGAGCAAGTGCAATAGTGAAGCTTAATCAGAATGTTTTGAACACATTAATGCAGCTATAAATGCATTTACGTTGTATTAAGTGATTTCATTAACCACAAAATTAATTTTATATGCTATGGACCACATGTTTCAATTAAAATTTAGCGTGGAATGTTAATTTCAATCCATTACACAAATCCCCTCATTCAAATGCCCATACCTTCAGAAAGTACCAGGAGGTGACCGATGGGTTGAATTTACTATCGTTTCAAAATGTTAGCAAGAAGTAATAAACATTTAGTACTTAAAATTTTTAGCATTTTTATATATTTTATAATGCTTTCATGTTACAAGCTAATCTCAGTACATCTAATAAAACACCTGTTGCCATTACTAGTGGCATTGTGCTTATGTAACTTAAAAAAAAGGGGGGGGGAAGGTATACAATTGATATGAGTGACAAGAAACTACATTCACTGGTATCGCACCACCCTCTAAGCAAATATTGAACAATTCTCAATAAATGTAAGAAAACTAAAAAAAGAAGTTGCAAGCAGTGCGCAGCTACTTTACCTGTCAAATAATTAAACCCAAAACACGCTTCCTACCTTTAATCAATGTCATCAAGTTTGTTGTATGACGTCCTTATAGTCACAAAATGTAGCAGCCGGCTAACCAAAATCAATCAGAAAATATAAAGGTGCATTTCTTGATCCTAGCACTTCATTTTTGTTTTTTGTATCATGAGATATCCTGAGAACAAGTTATTTCCAAAATTTCAGTTGATTCTGACGGTGAGTTTTAAAGCAATATGAGCACATTTTTTGAAGAGCGCCCCCAATTTCAAAATTTGATATTTTTGGACAGTTACGTGTGGTAATTGTTAGGAAACTATACCTGCGAACGAGAATGCTAAAAATGCGTACTTATCACAAAACAAGCGATTTTGTAATTAAAATTGGGATCCCAGATTGTTACTTAACGGCCGAGCTGGAAATACTACGTTTTCCGTCCATGAGGAAACTGTGCCACCTCGAGAAATAACCTCAAACTTGACTTGCCTGATGAACTATTAAACACGAATGGTGAGCGTAGAGCGTAGATAGACACGTACATGGCGCTATTTCCCGGCTATTTAACATTGGAAGGCCGTTTCCAGCGGCGTTGGAAATTATTATCGGGGGATCCCGTTAATAATTATTAGAGTGTGTAGAAAATTCCTTCGTTTGTGACACATAGGACATTTTCGAGCTTAACCATTCACAGTATAGTTTACTGGCAGTTACCAATGCAACAGTGTAAAATCCCAAATTTTTGAAAAATTGGGGGCGCTCTTCAAAAAATGTGCTATATTGCTTTAAGTTATGCTCAAAGTGTGCATCACGCTGCTCCCATTGGGAAACGTTGTCTTGTTATTTCCCTCCGCTTAAACACACAAAATACGAAGTTACAAATATCTTTCTTAAAAAAATCGATTTACAGTAAGATGAGGCACAATACTTACTAATCCAACAATTCAATGATATAAAATTCTCAAATTTTGGTGGCCACGTTAGAAGAATTTGACTGTGCATCACGAAAGTCCCGTTTAAAATTATTGCATCACAGAATACCAAAATGCACACACAACACATTTGTAATGTTTAACCCATTTAAGATACTTGATAAAATCATGCTTGCAATGGAGAAGTTAGTTACAGTAAGTGTATTTAGATAGGTTACAACAGGTTACAGTAATGTTCATGTATTGTATTGTGTTAGATAATTTATATTAGCCTAGGTATTTCCCCTATGACATTCCAAATAAGGACCTAACAGTTATTCATTTAATTCCCAATGATATACTTGTCAATTAATCATCCTGCCTGTAAATTGGTAAATAACAAACACCTTGGCTTATAAAAACATTCAGGCTCTTCCAAAATCTGTTCTACTAAAACTTAATTGACTCCATATACCTCACAGCTTAAAATGTCAAACTCATTTTAGTTTTGTACACTCTCATAATAAATATTTATGCACAGTCAAAGTTATGGTCAACTTGGGTGTACTTATTCAGTCTCGTCTTCAACCCAATCAACGCCACTCTAACCGAGGATTGTCTTTTTTTAAGACTATTCTTGTTGGTTATTTAATAACGAAGAGGGATGAGGTCGTATGTAGGTCATGGGAACACCCATGGACGACCCACATCAAAGCACCAAATTGGTTTGTGGTTTTTGCCCCTATTGCTGTAATTTCTTTTGACATTTTTGGTGAATGGCTATAATGAATGAGGCTTGGCCGCCACCGCCTGCTTAACACGCTATTTTTATTTACACATATTTTTTTAATTAAAGAATACCCTGAATAGATTTGGTTGTTTCCTTCCTTGCCTAGTTTTTAGGGAACCGCCAAATTATGTACTATATCTCTAACGATCCCTTGAGGAAAATCTGGCAATCACAGCAAAAAGTGTGTAGCGTATTTTTCTTGTTAGATCTAGAAACAATTTCCCCTAATCAATGCAGGGATCCGCTCCGTGATTTTTCACAAGTGCATTTGAATTCAGTTACTGGACGTTAGGGATAGAAACTGTCCCCCAAAAAATAAGTCCCCCTCTTGAATGACCAGACTTTGTCATGAAACCTCACTTTGATGGTGTGTTCTTCCCATCATATTTTATGGGGTCATTAACACTTTTTCCATGTAATAAAGTTCATCATTTGTTGAAAATATTTTGAATTTTTGCATTATGTGAGTTTTTTTGGTCAAAATTATGTTTCAAAACAGGCCAAAAAGTTGCACTTTTAACTTGTTTGGACCTTAATTGCAAAACTGTGAAATGGAACCCTTTAATGGTCCTTAATGCATAAATAATTTGAATGCACTGCCAAATTATCAGCTTGTAATCCCGATGATTACATAATTCTTTTCCGTATTGACTGAGGGCAAGAAGTATACAGGTATGGTCTGAAGAAAGATAATGCTTTATGAATTGATTCAGGTGTGGGTCATGAAGAGATCTAATTTAGATGATGCTCTAGGAAAGTGAACCGATGATGATTGATGAAAGTGGCAAATGTTGCATAAATCTTCATGACACATTTGGCAATGTGATTTCTCTTGCAATGGGTTTTTAAACTGAGTTTAAGATCGAGCAGATGCACTGCATTTCTGGAAGAAGGGGTTCTTCTTGCAAAAGAGATTGCAAGGGGAATGCAGCTGGTGAGGTTAAAGATTGCCTCGTCATGGGAGACCCCTCTGTACACTACGGCAGGACATTTCCCTATTAACATGGCAGATTCCCAGCAGGATTACGGTTAGTTATTAAAATAAAGGAAAACATTTCATAATCATTGGATAACAATTGAATTAAGCCAAGATAATGTTAATAAAAATACTGACTCGTCCATATTCTTCTTTTTCAACTCGTCAAATTAGAGGGCTGTACACAGAAGACGAGGGCAACCCAGAGACGCAATGTGTCTCCAGACAGTTAGGAAATAGACTCACTGAATATGGCCACATCTCCATGCAAGGAGACCAAGAAAATAGTGAAAGTTGAATGATGGTCCCCTCGACAAAGAGGGAAATATCGTTATTTTAAATGAAATAGGTTAAAAACTAAACTGAAGCAGACTTAAGTACTGAAAGTTTTTGTAAACATGTTGGCACTTTAGAAAGTGAAAATGCAACATTTTTTTTGAGTCTGTTTTGGAAAACATCATTTTTTACACAAATGCCTTGTTGTTTAGAAAAGGCATTCCCTTCATGCAATGATGAACGGTATATAAATGGAAAAGAATGTTTCCCTGTAAACAATAAATTATCTTGATGCGAAAAATAATACCCATCAAAGTGTGAGTTTTTTTAACCTGACAAAGTCTGGTCATTCCAGAGGGACTTATTTTTTGGGGACGCGTTTATATTATCAGATCCATTTTCCGTTGCCACTGTGAACCAATCAACTAGCACTATAGCTGCAATAAACGAAAATTCTAAAAAGACTTTTTATTTCATTATCATGAGCTAACATAGCTCATAGACTGAATACACATTATTGTTAACAAACTGCATTAAAAATATATTGACCAATAGATAACTTTAGACTGGGCTTCGTTTAATAATTTTTGCCGTTCCGTTTGTGAAATATGATCTAACGCCCGTCAAAAAGTCTCTTGTAATGGATGTCAATATTACGTTCGTGTTTTTCTGGCGATGACCCTTAGTGCAAGGCCCGATTAATTCTCCGGATTTCATTGCCATGAGGTTAGTCCGCCTGATTATTTATTCCATTTTCTTTTGCCAAGTCTTCAATTCTGTATTTAAAATTCCGTGTTGTGAAATTTAATAAGGTTGGAGTTTTCTTCAGTGAATTTGACCTATAATGATATTTTTTAAGCAGCCATTTAGCAGCAGAAAAATAAAACTATATTAATTTCATCAACATTCAAATTGCACAATATATGTGTATTTTCATATTGATGGAATAACAATTTTTTAAGGTATTTGTTTCTTTTCTATGCTAAAACAATTGGTTAGCCAAAATTTCAGAAAAACTGCTGCAAATCGCACGCACAAGGACACAAATATATATACAAATATTGCTCGGTTCATCCAAAAGCTCTATTTTTGCGAACACCGTTTAGGGTAGGTCCGCATCACTAGAACACCGTGGGTGAAGGTAGGATTTGGTTGGTCCTCTATGTAAAATGTATTGTATTAGTTAAGACGCTGCATCTGATAATAATTGTCCATACTTTTGTTGGGTCATTGGTAGTTTTTTGGGTTTTCCTTTAGAAAACTGATTTTTAGAATATTGCATACACATTTACAACAATTATTGGTTGTATTATAAATTAGTAGCTAAACACGAAACGGCATGCCTATTTACTTCTGCATAGAGTTGGACTACAATGCAAATCCACTTTGCCGTTTTTTTTACCAAAAACTCTAGTCCTTGATAGGGTACAATCAACCGACCACATGAAAATCGGTTGTACAGATTCAAAATGGCGGCCCCAACAACTATTTAAAACACGCACTCCATTCTCCCGTCCAAAAATGAAAACAAAAACACTTTACCGAAGGACTTTCCTATAAAATAGTAGTAGGTACATAAATAAATTACATTGCCTGAAAAAACATTCAATTATTCCGGTGCGATTTTATGGGCAACCAAATTTGAGAAGCGCCCCCAAAATGCTTTTTTTATGCTAATGATTATCTAAACGACCATAACCGATTAGATTTTATTTTCTACCAAAATCTGCGCAACTGATATTTAGGCACTTACAATAAAACTTGGGCAAATAATTAGTGCTTAAAACATGGCGCACGAAAAGGAATCCTAGGTCCCAATGGACCCCCCCCCTACACTTAAGTGTTAAGGTAGATTTCAAATAAGTGAGACCACTCGTTTAAAAGTTTTAGGTCTGGTCCATTCACCGTGAGAGGAAGAGGAAATATTTAATGGCCCCAGGTAGAAAAAGTTTTATGGTCACTCGGTACAATGTATAGTAATTTAGCTAGTAAATAAATGTGACTAAAATACATTGTTTCACATCTAAGAATACCTGGATGTTTCATTTGAAGTATCAGGATGAAACACCAGCAAATATTTCAATAAATGTTTTTTTAACATACTTACCTTTGAACACTACAAAATAGCATTCTTTATCAAATACTAATAATAACACATTCTTATATCACAATGCATCATACAACACTGAAGTTATTATTTGCCATAAAACGTGGGCCAAACTTTGTATAAGAATATTAGCCAAAAGCGGATGTGGACAAGTCCTTCTATCATTAACAGACCTTTGAAGAACTGAATGCATCAGGTTCCAGTAAGTCGATTCTGTAAAGTAACTTTGTACCAGGGACACAATATGTTTTGTGATGGCAAAAAAGGCCTAATCTCTACATGGCTGGGGATTGAACCATCACCCCTATGGATTTATGTATGGAGTCTCAAGTAATTTGAAATCTACTATAATATGGCTATGTTGAACAGCTCTGTATGAACTGCAATTGTGATCAAATTTTCAACCGCTGATACGTGGGAGTCCTTTCGGGGGGCATTGAGCATCGAATACAAGTATTTCTTTGTGTACCAAAAGCGTCGAAATGTTAACAGTGGCCTTGTCGTATTTTGTTAACAAATTGGGAAAAATCCAAAGACCAAACCACCTTTAGTACCTGCTTTCCTTTCTTTTGAAAGATGTTCTGTTTAAATCAGATAATTAATGAAAAGGACACAAGATACAAGAATCGATATTTTACAGTTGATTCGTTGAAACACCTGCAATTCTGTGGTGACAATTCATGTTTGTAGTTCTGAGTGTGTGGTAATGTAGAATCACATCCAATATACGTCATGTAATCTTTTGATTCTTTAATCGAAGGTTACCTTCTTAAAAATACAAAGAATTTTTTATCATTTTCGTCATTTACGTTTTTTAATGTTATGAAAACATTAAATATTGCTCTTAGAAACGTTCGGAAAATATTATCTCAAAACAATCCAATTCGTCTTTAAAAGTTTTGTTGATGTTTTTAGTGTTAATGTTTTCCTAAAATGTCTCTAACCATTGTGAACATATTTTGTTTTGCTATGACCATAAGCAATCATAAAGAGGTACTCTTACAATACAGGTTAGAATATTCAGGATTAGGATTATTGGAAACAGTTCTTCGATCATATAAAGGAAGTCTTCAAAGATATAAAATAATGATCTTTTGACATGTGAAAATAAAAATGTTGAGTTATGGTTGAACGAATTTTACGTGTGGAAATTTTGTCCAATTTCATAATGCATTATGAAAGTGAATCATAACTTTAGGTCTTTGTATGGACAGAAGGTGGAAATAAATAAGCCATAAATGATTTCTTTAGGATAGTTTCATAATGTTGTGAGAAGCAGCATATCAAAAGCCTCTAAGAGTCCCCCTTGTGCTTATTGAGTAATAAGGGGTAAAGTTTATACAGGAGGTACAAAGTTTAAAATGATTCAATTGAGCTAAAGCATGGACTATTGTATTCTTCTAGTCACACTGATCAAAAATATATGGTTTGCCTAACTTTTGACATTTAGTAAGTTTTAGAAATATAGGCCAAAATTTGTTCAAGGTCATCGTGGGGGAAAACATTTTCCAAAACAGTCCAATATTATTAAACTAATCCCAAATTACTCGTACATGTTGTACGGTCATATTATGCAAAAAATGCTTATTCACTCCATCCACATTTTTTAAATATTGACCTTATAAGACAGTGGCTCCATAGACCCTGTAGCAACCTTTCATATTGTAGGAAATTACTTGATCAATTTAAATATATCTTTTCAGTTTATACAGAACGAAACGAACAATTCAATACACTTTTTAAAAGAATCGGAGCATTCTGAAACTTTACCCCCGTATGACCTTGAACCGTTACTTCCATATAGTTAATAAACTATCTTTCTGGTCATTAAGAAGCTCAGGAAAGTCGACTTAGATTTCTACAAGGCATTCGACAAAGTTCCGCACTGACAATTGCTCAACCGATTGCACTATCATGGCATCAGGGCCAACCTACTCGAATGGCTTGGAGCCTTCCTGGTTGGGCCTATCCAACGATACTGCGATGGTGCAATATCTTCTGGAGTCCCCAATGGACAGTCTAGGACCGCTTCTTTTCCTGTTGTATATAAATGACTTACCAGAAGAATCTGAAGTAATGGCTCTTTGTGTCGCACTTCGCCCATCCTGGGAATCTCGAGTAATAATGGTGTGGGACGCCGTTACAACAATCAAAAAGTTTATAGTCAAAAAGCTGGAAGTACAAAGAAAGAGCATCTAGGTTCTGTATGAATGATTATGGGCAGAAAAGCAGTGTGACTTCAATGCTATCAAATTTGGGCTGGAACACACTTCAAGAAAGACGTAAAGTAGCCAGACTTCGTGTGATGTACAAGATCCAGCACAATCTGATGGGCATAGATAATAACCTTTACATTTCACCAGCAACAGAGACGTAGAAGTCACAGCAAGAAACTTCATGAACCCGCATCCAACCTTAACATCCACTGATATTCATTCTTCACCAAGAACAATCTGTGATTGGAATTCACTGACAGAAGACGACGTGTCCTCACCAAACCTAGACATATTCAATGTGCAACTCAACAAATTAAATTATGTCGAGCGCTTCCACCATTCAAGTTGATCACAGATAGGGCAAACTATACTTTGTTAATCCTTATGACATGACACAAACAATGGTGTACTTTATAAAGTTTGACCCCTGTACAAACTTTACCCCTTGTTCCTTAATTAGCACAAAGGGGAAACTTGGGGACCTTTGATATGTGACTTCGCACAACATCAGGAAACTATCCTGAAAAATTCAGCTATGGCTTATTTTTTCCGGGTGTTATTCTATTATTCTTGGACTACATAATTATGTCTACTCAAATCTGCCTATCGACATGTTAATCATTCCGCATAATGCATTGGGAAAGTTTGTAGATTATTGCTCGAGCCCAAAAAGGGCGCGAGCTATAAGAGATTACTTCCAGAGAGACGCCTGCGATTTTCCAATGTTGCGAACGAGGCTAAGATAATAACATATTTGACATGTTTTCAGATACATACATTTGTGACATACTGCTCGAAATATAAACAATAACAATCGCTGATTTGACCAATAATTATGAATAGGATTTCAATGTTATTCATTTTTTGATAAGGATAACATATTAATGACTTAATACTTGTTGATTTGAACAAGGCTAAATAATTATCCTAAACGCTCCCTGATGGCGCTATACCTCAACATTGTCTATGGGCTCAGACGATGGCGACCAAGACTCTTTCAATATAGCAACTCATCAAAACGAACCAAACATATGGTCATATGACCAATGGTCATACTGCCTGGCCCCGGGTTTCGGATAGGGTGCCAATTCATCTGTCTGTATCGCCGGAACCCTTGTTAACTCAGTTGGTTACCCAGGCTCATGTAAAGGTTGACACCCGGGTTTTATGGGTTTATTGTACATCAAGCCCGTGCGCGAGTTCACATTGGCGTGTTAACACCAAGTGGGTCCATGTCTTGTATAATTTGTATCACCTTTCTTCCAGCTCCTGGTAGTGAAATAAGCTTGCGTATCGCTGAACCGGTGAACACGGTATTCTGTTAATAATACTCAGGGTGGGTCGGACACGATCTGCTCGATTTGCGCATCTGGGATTTCCAAATGGTAATTTAGGGAATTCTTACGTGTATTTTCTACAGCAGCCTCGGTCCCAGTGACATTACAAATTCACCTCTTAAACCTTTCGTTCAAAAGATCTTAGTAATATCATGATAATTTAGGGAACAAATATTAACCTCAAAATGGTCATTTAAGATTTAAATATTCGTGACCAGTTATAGGCTTTAGTCAAGTCGTTGTCTTTGTCCGATGTGTGTAAGAGCGCCCTTCTACCGTGTACACTAAGGTGGCATGTACTACCCCCCTGATAACACTATTATACTGTCAATTTAGTATTGAGGGTGTAAATTACAAACAGAAATAATACTATTTAAGGGGTACATTGTGATCCACAGCTATGCTCCCTGACTTACCTAAAAGCTGATAACGTGTAAATTCCATGTACTATGGAATAAATTCCTAATTTTGTATTACAACACAGTGGCCATTCGGGCGCCGCACCGTGATACATTCATTTGCGCATAACATCAAAAAGCACCATCAGAATTATCTGAAAAAAATTCTCAAGGATATCTATTGAATCATGAACAAAAATGAAAGGGGCTAGGATCACAAAATGAACCTATAATTCACGAAAATCGGGAGATTGTAGCCTTTACAAACAAAAATGCTCAGTCCTATTTCAATCTAACTTGGTACCTTAGGATCTTCATTTTTATGAAGACCTACCGGTAAGATTATTTACAAGTCCATTTGACAAAGGGTAGACTTTGTCTAAAATCTTGGTTACTTCTCCCGCTCTATCAACCGAGTGAGAGAGAGAGATTATCCGTTTGACATGACCGGTGTTCATTGCGTTAAGCTGCCACCAATGGTACAATGGTAATATAGTTAAGTACAAAATTCAGTATGTGCAGGAAGACGTCGGTAGTTATTTGAATATTAAGGTGAAATTTTTATAAAAATCTATAGGAAAAGAGAAACAAATAGATCATTTGTGTGGTTTAAAGATTATTTCTTCTGTGTTAATCACTCATTCTACAAAGACTGCTGATTGAATAGCCTAACGAAAGATGAAGCCACATGTGGGGCACTAAGTCTCCAAGCAAGATATTCTTTGCAATTTTTCGTTGACGAAAATTGCCCTCGTTTACGACGTCACCCGTAGGTTTTGTATACTTCAAGCAATGGGAAAATTTCAATTTTATTCGCGTATGTCTCCTTAGCCCATGTTCAACCAAAAAAACAAAAGACAGAAAAGGTTGAATTTTTCATAAACCATATACATGTACCTTGAAGAGAATTAGTGTGTGAAAATAGAATATTTATACCCCCATACCACTGTTCGTTTTTACGTTGCGAACACAGCCATGCTTACGTGAAAACGGTATACGGTATAATCCCCCGTAAGTTTTAAAGGGTACAGCTAATGGTAAGTACACGTTATCTGTCTTTCGTTTTTCATGGTTCCATATGGGTCAAGAAAAAAAATAAGTGAATAAAATGTACACCTTTTCTATTTTATTTTGTGCCTGTGTACCACTTTTGCCGTTGATTGGTGTGGTAAAAAAAAAATATTTTCTAAAATTCACATTTTCTATTGCTCATTTGTCTGTGATATTCCTGTGTCGTACTTGGCGTGTTGGTATTTCCCTCCCGAAAGGAGGGGGGCGATCGCCACACCTTATCCATCACTTTGGGATCACCCTTTACCTTTCCTATACCCAGGTGTGTTTTTTTTGGGGGGTGGGGGCATGAAAAGGAGCATAAAATGTCAATTGGTAATTACATTCACTCAGTTGACACCGAAAATAATAATTTAATTAGGTATAAATTTAATTAGGTATAAAGTATGACTTATCACACTCATATTTCAGAACCCGACATTGGAATTAGTTCCACATGGTGTCGGCTATCATACAACCACAACAGTAAACAAATTCAACATAACCGGAAGTTAAAATATTATAATTTGGTGGGTTTTCGAGGCAGAATTACACGTAGGGGCGCGGTTGGGCACCAGTTCAGAAGTTATATTTTGTTTCAAGATACATTGAACTTTCATAACACCGTTTCTCAAAAGTCGGAAGTGATCGGAACATTTTCATATTATTTTCACAAGATTTTTAACAATTACGGGTCACAAAAGCTCATTTTCTACAGTCGTAGCTCTACAAAGGAATGGCGGATTTTGATGGGGTTTTCGGTATTTTCTGAAATAATTTCTCTTATATTTGGTGACAACAACTTGCCAAAAAAAAACATGAAAACTGAGTGTACTATGCACTTTCCAAAAACCCTATACAGTCCGGGGTCACAACATCCAGTGAAGTTACAAAGTTTTGTGGACAGTTTTTCTTTAGTAAAGACCGTTGTCACTGCATCGATCGCGGCAAAGAGATATAGATCACAGACGATCGCGGTGTCTGCACATCTATACACATCGAGTGCCTGGCTTTTGTCGAGATGAATGGGTAACTGAATTAGGTAATTTGTAGTTTTTGTGTTGTGGGTCCTCTTATCTACTAGGTCCATGGTCAGATATACCCTTTTAAACACAGACAAATGAGCCTTGCGCACAAATGATCTGCATTTTCTAAACAACACTGTTTTATTATTATTTTAATTTGGCATGTCCAAAATACATTTAAAATGGCTTCAAATGTTACAATATCTGATTGAGGATTGGTTACTATTTTAAGTGACCTTGGACACGATAACTTATCCATTTGAACAGGCTCTTTTTAAAGCGTAACGAAACTGTCGTTACGAAACACCCCTTAGTTACATAAGCAAATGAAGACCCTTTTATGCTCATAAATATTTCCCAAAAAGATCGCATCACGATGCATTGCTAAATGAATTTGAGACCTTTTATAACATTTTATTACAAAGTAGCAAAGCATTTTCTTCCTGAGCGTTTATGTTAGGCAATTAGGGATGGTTACGATACTATGACATATACAGAACAAACAAATTTGCAAGGATTACCCCCTTTAAATTGACTTTGAAAAGGCGTTTGATACTAGTTGTTTTGCTTTAAATTTTGTAATTCAGGGTTCATCATCAATTTAAATGATGAATCGATACACTTGGTAATACAATGCTTTTCATTCTGATAAAGAGAAGTGTTAGACAGGGTGATCTCTAATATCTGTTTGTTTGTTTGTTTGTTTGGTTTTTGTGTGTGTGTGTGTGTGTGTGTACGTGTGTGTGTGTGTGTGTGTGCGTGTGCGTGCGTGTGTGTGTGTGTGTGTGTTGTATATCGATCTTAACACACATCTGATATCTCAATAATAATGCCTTAGAAACACTAAAAATAACGATTTTGCAGTTATAGGTATTCTTGCTAAATTATTATGTATGCAATGTAAGACAATTATAGTAAAAAGAAACGGAAAATGGTGAAATGTCGGTTTATTAAAATATTGTCATTATAATTATCGGATTTGTGAACTATATTTTTGTTTCCAAAAATGACTGTTTTATATGTTTAGTACCACAGGCTACCCAATTATGATAAGAAATATTTCAACTTATTGTTATCTTAAACGGATATGCTGCTATGCCTTATTATGATTTTACTGGTACATTTTATTGTATATAGCTTCACTAACCCAAAAAGCATCTGGTATATCTTTTTAAATGTAATGATCACACCGGTACTAATAAATGGGACATGCCCTTCTATGCTGTTGTTTTGTTGTCTCCATCGGGGGCTAGGGGAAAACCAAGTGTAAATTCATAATAAATTATTAAAATCATATAACCGTCTGTTTCCACAAATAAAACTGGCACATTTTCTTGAAAAAAGAATAAAATGTCACTTCAATTTCATTTCCCCAATATCAGTGACCAATGGATACACATAGACTTCAGCAAACAATTGAATTAAAGATATTCAATCACCGGCCCGGTATGCGGTGTAGAAAAACACTTCAGATTCCCTTTCATCTGAGAGTGCAGGACCATTGTTATATTGTCGCGCAGCTGAATAGATTTCAGCTGTTACCGCTCTCCAATTTAGACTGAGTACTTTTTCAGGACAAATATTTATCCTCATTCACAGATAAATAAATATTGAGCTTCTATAGTGCGTGTTCAATTAACTTTGGCCATATTTTTCATCATTTATTAGAAAAGGAAGAAACATGAACAAACATCATGCATGAGAGAATGTTGCAGGGCAAGCTTTGACCTAACAACTTTGTGCAGAACCAATTCCGGAACTTATTGCTTAACTTCATTTCTATACAATTTACCGCGTTTTCAGAAGAAAATGTAGTGTCAACGACCTATATTATAATGTACACTGGTTAGTTATTGTGAGAGAGGACGGGTATTTGTCACTCAACCCGAATCGTGGAGGTGGTAACACCTGGCTACAACAATGGCCCCACATACCGGGCCCATTGTAATATCTTTAGCTCATGGTTTGCTGAAGTCTATACATATCCATTGGTCTCTGATATTGGGGAAAAGAAATTGAGGTGACATTTTATTTATTTTTAAGAAAATGTGCCAGTTTTATGTGCGGGAACAGACAGCTATGTGATTGTAATAATTTATTATGAATTTACACTTGGTTTTCCCTTAGCCCCTCGATGGGGACAACAGAATTTGTTATACAGTTGGTTATTTGGTCCACGTCCCATAGTCTATACCGTATCTCACACCTTAACATCATTGGATATGGTAATGGAGTACCTTACTTATCATTTCATAATGAAATTAAAATAGGTCGCTGTAATAGTGACCAGTGTGGAAGCAATTCATTGTAAGTTCACGGTTGGTTAAGAGTACAAAGATCACGTTTGGTTAACAGCTACTACCAGTTGCGCTCTTCATCGCATTGTGGCATTTTGTACATACGAGCGCAGAGGAAATATGGCGAGAACAAATAAAATGATGTTTCTTACACTTGTAATTGCTGTCGTTTTGGTGTTTATTATGGTGAGTTAATTCAAGCAAAAGACTATAAACCAATACTACGACCAGAATAGATTAAATTTTTGGTTTCCTAATTAAAAGTGTTACGTTTTCTTTACATGTCCTATGTTAGTTAGTGTTGACCCAGCCGACTCTATCAGGATTCGTCACTTCTTTGCCTCGAGTTGAATTGTACTATTATCATAACGGGTTTCCGATCATTTTCCCAATTTATATGATGTCAGCTTACTTTACTTTAAAGTCCTAATAATCTCGTAAGAATATCAAAAGATGATTATTAAAATCATATAACCGTCTGTTTCCACAAATAAAACTGGCACATTTTCTTGAAAAAAGAATAAAATGTCACTTCAATTTCATTTCCCCAATATCAGTGACCAATGGATACACATAGACTTCAGCAAACAATTGAATTAAAGATATTCAATCACCGGCCCGGTATGCGGTGTAGAAAAACACTTCAGATTCCCTTTCATCTGAGAGTGCAGGACCATTGTTATATTGTCGCGCAGCTGAATAGATTTCAGCTGTTACCGCTCTCCAATTTAGACTGAGTACTTTTTCAGGACAAATATTTATCCTCATTCACAGATAAATAAATATTGAGCTTCTATAGTGCGTGTTCAATTAACTTTGGCCATATTTTTCATCATTTATTAGAAAAGGAAGAAACATGAACAAACATCATGCATGAGAGAATGTTGCAGGGCAAGCTTTGACCTAACAACTTTGTGCAGAACCAATTCCGGAACTTATTGCTTAACTTCATTTCTATACAATTTACCGCGTTTTCAGAAGAAAATGTAGTGTCAACGACCTATATTATAATGTACACTGGTTAGTTATTGTGAGAGAGGACGGGTATTTGTCACTCAACCCGAATCGTGGAGGTGGTAACACCTGGCTACAACAATGGCCCCACATACCGGGCCCATTGTAATATCTTTAGCTCATGGTTTGCTGAAGTCTATACATATCCATTGGTCTCTGATATTGGGGAAAAGAAATTGAGGTGACATTTTATTTATTTTTAAGAAAATGTGCCAGTTTTATGTGCGGGAACAGACAGCTATGTGATTGTAATAATTTATTATGAATTTACACTTGGTTTTCCTTAGCCCCTCGATGGGGACAACAGAATTTGTTATACAGTTGGTTATTTGGTCCACGTCCCATAGTCTATACCGTATCTCACACCTTAACATCATTGGATATGGTAATGGAGTACCTTACTTATCATTTCATAATGAAATTAAAATAGGTCGCTGTAATAGTGACCAGTGTGGAAGCAATTCATTGTAAGTTCACGGTTGGTTAAGAGTACAAAGATCACGTTTGGTTAACAGCTACTACCAGTTGCGCTCTTCATCGCATTGTGGCATTTTGTACATACGAGCGCAGAGGAAATATGGCGAGAACAAATAAAATGATGTTTCTTACGCTTGTAATTGCTGTCGTTTTGGTGTTTATTATGGTGAGTTAATTCAAGCAAAAGACTATAAACCAATACTACGACCAGAATAGATTAAATTTTTGGTTTCCTAATTAAAAGGGTTACGTTTTCTTTACATGTCCTATGTTAGTTAGTGTTGACCCAGCCGACTCTATCAGGATTCGTCACTTCTTTGCCTCGAGTTGAATTGTACTATTATCATAACGGGTTTCCGATCATTTTCCCAATTTATATGATGTCAGCTTACTTTACTTTAAAGTCCTAATAATCTCGTAAGAATATCAAAAAGATGATTATTAAAATCGGCCAACGCAACTGAAGCTGGTACTATAAAGTGTGCGTGCTTAGCAATGAGTTCTTTGAATCACTACTTTGAATTGAAAATTTGCTGCATGTGTTTTTTTTTCTCATTCTTTGGATAGGTAACGACAATCTTAATGATGTCCACGCATGATCATAACATACAAGATCGGATGACACTTCTTTTCACACAGAATGTGTCCTTTAATTGATATTAAGCAAGAACGTGCATTCTTTTAACTACATCCGCTGAGTAGGTTCTACAGACCACATCTCCAAATACGTTGAGTAAAATTTGATTAGTTTCATTTTTTCATGAGATCTAACAAGAAAATGACGCTACCTCCTTTTTTGCGGTGATCGTCAGATTATCCCCTAGGGACGTTAAGGATATAAATTCATGCTTCGATCCAACATGGAATATGCAAACTCGCATGATGTGAAGCAACACCACTACACTAGCCAAACTTGATGCAATCCAGAGATGTGTCATTTCTATCATTGGTATCCCTGGCCCTGAGAGTGAGCTTACCTCTCACCACATC